>CM053033.1:43771768-43934268 GCA_028564925.1 Lithobates sylvaticus
GGTGATTGTGCTTACCCCCATTAAATTATCTTCATAAAGAAAACCTTTCAACATCTGGAATGACCCAGAACTGACATAGTGATTAGAGCCTATGATTATGAAACACAACACTGAGAAAGCAGGCACGATCCATTATTCAGAAGCCTTTTGTGGGGGGTTTCAAATTACAGATAATTAGAAGGGGAGGAAATCATGCAGTTTTGCATAATTTGCATTGCAGGATTTATTTTGCCATTGACTAATGTTTGCTAAAATCCAGGAAGGATTTGAAAATGTTTTAATTATGTTATAGTTACATGATTTAACTATATTATAATAAAAGGGTATTTTATTAATCCCATATGTGTGTTGTAATGAATTGCAAAGTTGTTTGATGATGTATTTATTTATTGTATCTTTCGCTCATAAGTGTCCCCTTTGAATGTTTATACTGCTTTGTACACTATACATTACTGTTTTTATATCCTACTAGCTCATCTTGAAGTGGAACTATACTTGCCTTTCCACATAGCATACTAGCTCATTATGAATGACTTACCTGAGATCGAAGCCCCCGCAGCAGTCCTCATTCACCGCTCCAGCGGCCAACATCTCTCCGGGGGGGTTACTTCTGGGTATAGCGGCTCCGGCACTGTGATTGGCTGGAGCTGCGATGACGTCACTCCCGCACATGGGAGCCTCCGGTAACGGCACAATACAACTGATGTGCCATTGCTTTAGTTTGCTTAAGTGCACATGTGCCGATGACATTGGCACATGCAAATACAGGGATATCTCCTAAACCGTGCAGGTTTAGGAGATATCCAGTGTGGCTACATGCAAGCCTTATTATAGGCTTGCCTGTAGTATAAAGTGATTGTAAAGTGTTTACAACCACTTTAAATAGTGGATGTGTATGGATTATTATTAGAGAATAAGCATACTATTTAGACCCCTTTCACACAAGGGTATTTTGTAGGCGCTATAGCGTAAGAAATAGCGCCTGCAATCCGCCCTCAAACTGCTGCTCCATTGTGTGCAGTGTGAAAGCCCGAGGGCTTTCACACTGGAGCGGTGCGCTGGCAGGACGTAAGGAAAAGTCCTGGCAGCAGCTTCTTTGGAGCGGTGAAGGAGTGGTGTGTTAACCGCTCCACCGCTGCTCCCCATTGAAATTAATGGGGCAGCGCTGTAATACCGCCGGCAAAATGCCGCTATTGCAGCGTATTGCGGGCGGTTTGCGGGGGGGGGGGGTAAAAGTGCCCCACTAGCGACCGAAATGCGCTCCAAATCCGATGGTAAAACGCCGCTAAAAATAGCGGCGTTTTACCGCCGACGCTATAGGCGGCTTGGTGTGAAAGCCGTCTTAGTGTCACTTTAAAATCAGTGTCTGCACTATTCTAGAATACATGAAACATTTTCTCTTTCTCTTTTGTTCAGTGCATTCTGCAAAAAGTAGTGTACTGTGCTGTAGAAAGAACAGTATTCTACTGTTGGAATTAATTGCTTGGGAATGTTCTACAATATATAAATATCCTGGATGACCTCACCTGAACGACCAAAATCAAAAGACATCAAATTGTTCCCCATTTTGGTCTTGGATGCCATTCATAACTGTTTATCAGTTTGCTGACCTAAATCTGGCCATACGTAGATGGATTGAAAGTCGACTGATTCAACAGGTACCACCCAAATTTTGATCCATCCATGGCCGTTCCTGTTAAACAGAAATCATTCTGTTGGATGGAATCCTCTTGAACAGGACTGTTGGTCAATTTTGTTCGATCAGCGCCTGCAGCCAACCAACCCCAGAGGTTATCAGTGTATTCCGACAGTGGAGGAGTCCCACTGTCAGAATAGCACGGTGGGGAGTATTCCTCCATCCACCTCGCTTGTGTGGATGGGGAAATACGTTCGTATTTTTTGATCACTGGCTGATCGAAAAAAAAAAGAAAAATGATTAATGTATGGCCAGTTGAAATCCTGATTGTGTATGCAGAAGTCAGCCCCAGTGGATACTGTTTAATTAGTGCTGTTGTCAGTGATTAAAACTATGCAGCTATTTTGTTTTACAATTTCAATGTTACAGTTTGTTGCTGCAGATCACAGGCTTGTTTTATGAGCTGTTTGTAAACTTTTTTTATTTAACCTCCCTGGCAGTATGATTATTTCAGATTTTAGGTGCTGAAAGCGGTACCATTATTTTGCATGGAAATTTGGTGTTTTATATTGTAGGCCCGTAATTCTTAGAAATAATTCACTTAAATCTGTCTAAACAAGAGTCTAATGCCGCGTACACACGATCGAATTCTCGTCGGAAAAAAATTGACGGAATTCCGCTCAAGCTGTGTTGCCTGCACACGATCACACCAAATTCTGATGGTCAATAACACAGCGGCATAAAACACGTTCGACAGCACTATAAAAGGGAAGTTTAATGCTTCTGAGCATGCGTCGAATTGTTTCCGAGCATGCGTCGGAATTTTGCGTGTTGGAATTGCATACACACGATCGGAAAATCCGATAGAAAGGTTTTCCGTCGGAAAAATTGAGAACAGGTTCTCAATTCAAAGTCCGTCGGAAATTCTGACAGAAAAAGACCGTTGGGCATACACACGGTCGGAAAATCCGATGAAAGGCTCCCATTGGGCTGTTTCCATCTGAAATTCCGACCGTGTGTACGCCGCATAATAGACATCCTGGGTATGATAAAGTTTGAAATACGAAATCATAAATTATAATATAATATATATATATATATATATATATATATATATATATATATATATATATATATATATATATATATATATATAAATATATATATATATAATATAATAAATAATAACAAATAATAATAAACATTATTCAATAATGTAATCAAATCAAAAACACTGAAATTTGCTCAGTTGCAGAATTGTTGCTGTGTGTGTGTCGCTTACTTTTAGTGTTTGATGATAAATTTCCCCACAAATCGATATCGCTCAATTCTGCAAGTGATTCTAATTTATTATCGCTGTTTTCTAGCTTGTTTAAAAGCACTTTTGATGTAAAGGGACATTTTTTGGTTGCTATGGACAATCTCCAGTTTCCTGGCATAAAGAATAGTATTTATAATATAACACTGCATGCAGGACACTGGACAAACCACTAGGGACAAAGGGGATGTGTAATTATTTGATACAGTACTGTAATCTGTAAGATTACAGTATACTGTATCTATACTGTGTTTTTTTACTTTTTGAATTTGGCGCCGAACTCCGTCCCTGTGCGTCGCAACGCTCGCAGGGAACGGAGCTCGGCACTGTGAATCGAGCGAGACACAGCGGCTCGCAGATCACAGCGGGGTGACATCGCATCGGATCTAGGGGACTAGGTAAACTCTACATGGATCCTGTGATGCGATCCCGAGTCTGGCTCGGGAATACCACTTTTGGTACTAAAATCTCACCCTGAGCTCAACTACTAAGCATCTTTTCCTATTTTTACCAATGTTTGTCATATTTTGTTAAAAAAATAAATATAACATCTTTGTAAATAGCTTTACAGTGCTTTGAACCAGAAAGATCATACACTTGTACGACTCCAAGAGTCGCGCCGACTTTGGAGTGCAGCTTTGATGCAACTTTGGATGGGTGCAAATTAGATACGACTTTGGCTTTGACCAGTTATAATGGACAACTGTTGCACGGCTGTTGCATTGTATACCATTCAGATACGAGTGAAACTCCATTTACTAAAACTGGCCCGTGCAAAATCTGGTGCAGCTCTGCATAGAAATCAATCAGCTTCCAGGATTTATTGTCAAAGTTTAATTGAACAAGCTGAAGTTAGAAGCTGATTGGCTACCATGCACGGCTGCACCAGAGTGCCCCAGATTTAGTAAATCCACCCCTATGTATCTACAGAGCTCCGGTAATGTAAAACCAGCCAAGTTTACTATGATTCTAGAAAATCATTGATAATAAATAATAATAAAAAATAAAAAAATAACAATGTTAGCAAAAAAGAAAAGAATGGTCAGAAACGTGTCAAGAAAAGAAACATATAAAAAAAGTAATGTGGTGCAGATTAATCTATTAATCTGTATCACAATTCAGTGGTCCCTCTAGCACTGCAGATGCCAAGGATTTAATAAGGATAGTACAATCTTAACAAGCTCTTAGATTGTAGAGAACACATTTGCCTGATAAAACCTCTGCTACTGCAATCAAAACCCTTTTAGCAATGTAGGTTACAAAATGATAAGAGACAAAGCAGAATACTAAATTTCATGATGGTATGCCCTTTTTCGACAAGATAATATTACACTAGAAATTGTATATAGAACCGTTTCTCAATGAGTGATATTCTCGCAAATGAAAATGAAACCACTAATTGCTGTATAGTTTTTCAGCAAAACCAAGGTGGTCAAAAATTTGAGCATTACAGGCATTTGACTTTTTTTTTCAGTAGGAGTTTACAGGTGTATTATGCCACGTACACACGATCGGAATTCGACGGAAAAAGCTCTAATGGTTTTCCTGTTGGAAATTCCGATGGAATTCCGCTCAAACTGTCTTGCCTACACACGGACACACCAAATTCCGACTGTCAAGAACGCAGTGACGCAACACTACAACGAGCCGAGTTCAATGCTTCCGAGCATGCGTCAAATTGTTTCCGAGCATGCGTAGGAATTTTGCGTGTCAAAATTGCTACAGACGATCGGAATTTCCGATAGAAACCTTTTCCGTCGGAAAAATTGAGAACATGCTCTTAATTCTTTGCTGTCGGAAATTCGGCCAGCAAAATTCCGATGGAGCCTACACACGGTCACATTTTCCGATGAAAAGTTCTCATCTGTCTTTTTCTGGCCGGAATTCCGATCGTGTGTACGCGGCATTAGAAGAGGAGGGTTTAGAGGCGTTCAGGAGTGGATCTTTTGGGCAAAAAATACACTGAACATGCCTAAACATAGATAAACAATCCTTAGGCTGACCATACATTATACAATTTTCTTGTACAGTTTTCCTTGAGATTTACCAAAACCATATAACATTATTATTAATTATTATTCTACACGAGTTATATAGCACCAACAGTTTACGCAGCGCTTTACAATGTATAGGGGGAACAACACAATTACAGTACAGTTCAATACAAAAGGTACAGGAGGGCCCTTCTCGTAGAGCTTACATTCTAAAGGGAGGGGGTGGTGGTACAAAAGGCAAGGGCAAGGTTTTCTGCATGTATTCCACATACCTGAGCATATAAGATTTTTTTTATCAGGGCTACAGCAATGGTTTTATACGGTAGGGCTCAGGCATAGTATGAATTAGAATTTTAATTTTGGGTGAGACACGGTTAAAGGGTCCTAAGATAAAATGGATGTCCATGGCTGTTTTTTTATTTTATTACAACACTGGTAATAATTAAGGCAGATCTCCCCATTTACATTTGACAGAGAGCAAGGCAAGGCTTGCATCTACTGCTTCAGAACAGAAACAGGTAAGAAATTTGTTTAAATCCTAACATATATAGTTCACGGTAAGGGGGACCATTTTATTTCTAAACTGAGAATAGTACTTTAATTTTAATTCAGATTGCAAGTTATAACCTAATTTTTAAATGTTTATAATTTAAAGTGTTTGTTACCCAAAAAAAAAAAAAAAATGGATCCTGCTCCTTTAAAGCGTAAATAACATCACAGTGCTTGTGCTGTGTAATTCGGCCCCTTCTATCACCTAAAATACCTACCTGATCCTGCCTGGCTATGCCCTCCCCTCTGTAAACTGACCATGGTTTATCACGGCTGCTGAGCCCTGACACCGTGGTCAGTTTACATGCCTCCGTCATCTGCAGCTCTCCTGTCTCCCGTGTCCTCCTCCCCCTCCCCTCCCTGCCTGTCAGCTTTGTGTCAGGGCCCGCCCCCCTCTCCTCCTGTTGCTAAAATAACTTGGTAATAATCACACAATCCCCTGTCTTTCATAATACTAAGTGCCCTGTATATATGCCTGATTAAAAATATGCTGTTCTTTACCTGATTTCCTAGCACCGATCACGTTACCGGCTGGCTCTCTCCTCCTCCCGACTGATGTCAGTGGGGATTCTCAGCCCCTCCCACTCTAGCTGCCAGATTAGGAGAGGGGAGAGCCGGCCGGTCACGTGAGTGCCGAGCGATAAAAATGCATGAGGCCTAAGCAGTTCTTTGAGCAGGCACATCATAAAAAGACATCCTGCTTACTGACAGTAGAGCTTTGCAGAATAAAAATATATACCGCACTGCATTATAGGAGCAGCTCCAGACGTTTTTTTGTTTTTTTTTTGTTTTACCACATTCAGACCTGTATTGAGTCATGGCCACGCACATGAGACAGCATTCAAATAATTGCATGTGTGCTTGACAGAAATAGGCATGTAGACACCACACAATTACAATTATTTCACGGAAAAGGTTATTCATATTCTAACATTTTATTGGGTTACGTTGAATAGCTCTATAAAATACAAACGTAGAGTAGTGGAATAAAATAAAAAAAAGTAATATGTTGTACTATACGCCTTGGCTGGTTTTTGTGTTCAGGGATCATAACTGCTCACAGCTGCTGCGTTCGATTCCACACGGGGAACAGCATACAATGCATAATGTATTAAATGTTGCTCAGTTTACACTTCAGTATCCCTTACACCTGCTGTGCACGATGCACCTGGCTTACATGTCTCTGTCCATGGTACTAACAGGACCACAAGAACAGCAAGCAACAACTTCAAGCTACCAGACATTATCTGAATTAACAAAAAAAAAATAAAAAATACTTAGTCCACATATACATTTACTGAACCACAGCTGGCATTCTATTTTTTTTTTTTTAATTACATTTTATTGTGAGAACGCACTTAACAAGAACAATGGCTGCAACATTTGTCCGACAAGTTAAATCAAGAAAGACAATATACAGGGGGTTATTTACTAAAACTGCATGGTGCAAAATCTGGTGCAACTTTGCATAGAAACCAATCAGCTTCCAGGTTTTATTGTCAAAGCTTAACTGAACAAGCTGAGGTTAGAAGCCGATTGGTTATCATGCACAGGTGCACCAGATTCTGAGTGCACCAGTTTTAGTAAATCTACCCCACAGCTAAGGTTCAGTTCACACTGATGCGACATAGGATCCGCCTTGTGAGACCCGTTGGATGACATGTGAAATTCAATGTTTCCCTACGAGTGGTATCTTAAAGCGGTTCTGCACTGTGTTTTTTTTTTTTTTTTTAAATGTAATGCATAGGATTAGGAGGTCAATTCTGGGACTCACGTGTTCCATGTTCTTAATTGATTGCTGGCGTTTTTTGTCCTATAGAATATTTTTTAAAAATGTATTCTTGCTGGGTGCCATCTTGCCTGTGGGCATGTGAAACCCCACAGGCACTTCAGATGGCCCAGCATGCACCGCCGTTACTGCGCCGAGCTCGCGCGTGCGCAGTAACGGCAAAGTGCAGCTCACGTTCTCCGAAATCTCGCGAGATTTCGGCACATCTGCCGACATCTCGCGAGATTTCGGAAGATGTGCCCGAAATCTTGCGAGATTTCGGAAGATGTGCCCGAAATCTTGCGAGATTTCGGAAGATGTCCAGTGTGGATCAATGACTCCTGGGATCAATGACACCAGATCCCAGGAGACAGTGCGGCGTGACGACGATCGACGCAGAGACCCCACCCACCGCCGCAGAGACAGAGGAAAGGAAGTCAGCGATTACAAGGTAAGTGGGGGAAAAAAAACACTTCATTTAGTACTCTTTGCCTGATTTGGAAGGCAAAGAGATTTACTAAATGAAATGTGTGCACAACCACTTTAAAGAGGGAGTCCGGCGAAAATTTAGTTTTTAAAAGTCAGCAGCTACAAATACTGCAGCTGCTGACTTCTAAAAATATGGACACTCACCTGTCCAAAGCGAATTTCCTTACCCAATCCTCTGTGTTGCTAGACCGGTCACTGCAGTGTTTTCTCCCCCATATTACAGCAGTCTAAGGTCCTGATGTCATTGAAACTGATGCAGGGTCCTGCAATGGATGAATGGACGCCAAGGGACTGTCCACCACCAGAGCATAGTGGAGTGCTGTCTGGCAGCCCTGGTTCACACATGTGCATTTTCTGATGCGATTTCAGAATGCGAATGAGCATGAAGTAAAATAGAATGTGCTCCTATTGAGGGAGTTCAGATAGATGCAGAGGAATGGATTTAAAGAAAGGGCCCTGTGCGACTTTGAACCAATTTCGCTTGCATTTTTGGTCACTCGGCTTGTGCAGAGGGGGGGGGGGAGGATACAGAAAGAGAGCTTTGGGAACTGCAGGTCAAATCGCACCGCTGAATCGCACATTAAATCGCACCACTGTTGTGTGAACCAGGGCTCAGAGGGATGGAGGATCAGGTGAGTAAAAGTGCTTTTACTGTCCCCTAGACCTAAATAACCAGTTACCGTATATACTCGGGTATAAGCCGAGTTTTTCAGCAAAATTCTTTTGTGCTGAAAGTGCCCCCCTCGGCTTATTGGCGCTATGAACCCCATATTTGGTGTGGAACTAGCACTACAACATATCCAAATTTGGGGTTCCTAGCTCCAAGTGGCCCGAGATACAGGGCCCCAAAGTCAGTCAACTGTGTCCATCTGCAGCAATGTCATTTCGGGACCCTTTGGGTCCAGAGACCCCAAATTTTGGCTGCAGCTAGGGGGCTTCTAGGAACCCTTAAAGCGGGACTGTACCTGGAAATTGCCAGCAGTTACAAATACTGCAGCTGCTGACTTTTAATAAATGGACACTTACCTGCCACAGGTTCCAGCGATGTCGGCAGCAGAGGCCGATCAATCGCTCGGCTCTCTGCTGCTGCCGGCGCCATTCTCGGTGAGGGAATCAGGAAGTGTAGCGTTGCGGCTTCACTTCCCGGTTCCCTACTGCGCGTGCGCGAGTCGCGCAGTGCAATGAGAATCGTTCGCGCTGTCTGCTGGGACCGTGTGTGTCCCGCAGACAGCGCGCCGGGACAGGAAGTGGCGTAAACTCCCGTGGGAGTTTATGCCCGGAAGTGGGTGTAAATACCTGTCTTAGACAGGTATCTGCACCCCCCCTCCCCCCTGAAAGGTGCCAAATGTGACACCGAAGGGGGGGAGGGTTTCCGAAAAGCGGAAGTTCCCCTTTAGGGTGGAATCCCGCTTTAACTACCAAGTTTGAAGTTCGGCGACCTATGGCTGCAAATGGGCACAGTGAGGCTGCAAATGGGCATTGTTGACCCTCTTTTACACTAATGCCCCGTACACACGGTCAGATTTTCTGACGGAAAATGTCCTTTCGGACCATGTTGTCGGAAATTCCGACCGTGTGTGGGCTCCATCGTACTTTTTCTGTCGGAATTTCCGACTGAAAAAGTTTGAGATCCTGCTCTCAAATTTTCCGACAACAAAGTCCTATCGGACTTTTTCCGATCGTGTGTAGCGAATTCCGACGGACAAGGTGCCACGCATGCTCAGATCACATTACAAGACCAAAGCTATTGGCTACTAGCCTCTACGTAGTCCCGTCGTACGCAACGAACATCACCACGTTCAGAATGATCGGATTTTCTGACAACTTTGTCCGACCGTGTGTATGCAACACCAGTGTCAGACAAAATCCGACGGATTTTGTGGTCGGAATTTCCGACCGTGTGTACGGGGCATTACAGTAGCTGCACATTTCGCACCCTAGGCTTATACTCGAGTCAATACATTTTTACAGTTTTTTGTGGTAAAATTTGGCTTATATTCGGGTCGGCTTATACTCGAGTATATACGGTAACCCTTGCAGCTCAGACACAGCCCACTACAAGGGCGAATTTTCAGATTTCCTGGAGTTGGGCTTCAAAGAGATTCTGACCTACATACTAAGGCAAATCATATGCAAAACCTTATCCATAGCAACCAATCAGAAGTCATCATTAAGCAATCTTATTACAATAAAACCTGATCTTTGCTATGGCTTGCTGCACTGTGCCCATTAGCAGCGCTCTTTTCACTTACTTAAAAGCCTTACTATCTCTTTCACAGTGTAAATTCCTTTGACTCAGCTAGAAATACTGCATAATGCTGATATTAGTTTCGAAATAAGTCACTTTTCATACTAAACTCCTTTATCTGTTCGAGTTCTGAGAGTGTTAAAATTACAAGCTGTGTTCCTGTAATTAGCTTCAAGTTCTTGACTATGTCTAGTGTGCTGGAATCAGAGTGAGACTTGCTGTGAGCTCTTCGGGTCCATGAAAACGAAAGCAATAGATAAAAGGTGCATTTTGAGGAACTGTTTGATGTTCAAGTCAATTTCCCTTTTCTCTTGTCATTAGTCACTACCTGTTAGGCTCTCTAAGCCGGGCTTGCTCAGAAAAAAATCCACATTGCAGTGCTGTATTTTCCTGTAAAGTGCTTATTATCATACAGGCTCACAGTAAATTGAAACCACTGAGCTATTTTGCAATTTTTATATTAAATTGCTGATGGCAGCAGCTTTAATAAAAGACCAGTTAAGTAAGGGGAAAAAAAAAACTAACATCGGTGACACCGATAGATTTTATTTCTAAGAATACAATTGGCACTCAGGCTTATTCCGTGTACAATAGTGGGGCGCAGATTGTAGTCAATTATAATGACAAAAAAGATCTTGTTTGCCATAGTCAGATCAGTTAATGGATGTTATTTGCTTGCAATGGGGCAACCCTAATTTGCACACCTTTGCTGTACTACCTTTTGCGCAAAGCCAGAAGCAGCGGTCTCCAAACTTGGCCTGCGGGTCAAATCCAGACTGCTGTATGATTTATCAAGTCCTCTAATGTAGGAAGGGACTCTGATAGGGACTTGGATGTAAGGGGGGACTCTGATAGGGACTTGGATGTAAGGCCGGCTTCACACTGGGGTGGTGCGGGCGGTGGCGGTAAAGCAGCGCTATATTTAGCGCTGCTTTACCGTCATTTTAGCCGCGGTATGCGGCCACTAGTGGGGTGGTTTTAACCCCCGCTAGCGGCCGAAAAAGGGTTAAAATCCCCCGCTGCAGCGGCGCTTTGCCGGCGGTATCCCCGCGGTGTCCCATTGATTTCAATGGGTAGGAGCGGTATAGGAGCGGTGAATACACCGCTTCTTCACCGCTCCAAATATGCTGCTAGCAGGACTTTTTTTACCGCCCTGCTAGCGTTAAAAAAAGCGCCTGTAAAGTGCCTGAAAGAAGCCTCAACTGCAATCCCAATGTGAAGCCCGAGTGCTTTCACACTGAGGCGCTGCGCTGGCGGGGTGTCCAAAAAAGTCCTGCAAGCAGCTTTCTTTGCAGCGCTTTTGGAGCGGTGAATACACGGCTCCTAAAGCGCCCCTCCCCATTAAAATCAATGGGAAGCGCCTGCAAAACGCCTGAAAATTGCTTTTAGCAGTGGCGCTTTGTGGGCGCCTTTAACCCTTTATTTGGCCCCTAGCAGGGGTTAAAAGTGCCCCACTAGCACTCGAAAAACGCTGGAGCACTCGAGCATTTTTCGGGTGCTGGCAGTGTGAAAGGGCTCTTAAAGCACTTGGGTTTTTACATTGGGATTGCAGATGAGGCTTTTTCAAGCGCTTTACAGGCGCTTTTTTTAACGCTAAAGCGCCTGAGAAAGGCCTGAAAAACACCCCAGTGTGGAAGGGGTCATACTAAAACTGGAGCAATCAGAATCTGGTGCAGCTGTGCATGGCAGCCAATCAGCTTCTAACTTCAGCTTGTTCAATTAAGCTTTTACAATAAAACCTGGAAGCGGATTTGTTTCTATGCAGAACTGCACCAGATTTTATACACTCCAGTTTAGTAAATAAACCCCACAGAGCCATACAAACGTGATCTATTTCCTAACCTTTCTCCGCTATACCAAGATGTTTTTTGTGCTGTCTTTTCCGATTTGATAGACATCTCATCACTTCCTGTCCTTCTGGTATAGGTTTTTCCAAGAATTGGCTAAATCAGATTTAAACCCAACTAGATGAGCAGGTTGGTGACCTTGGTGCAACACATCATATATGCTGCATGTATATTTCCAAAGGAGCCCTTAAAAAACACAAAGTGTGCATTTTCTAAAAACAGGTCGGAAAAGGCCGCAAACTGCATTTTTCTAAACCACAAGCCTTAGAAATACATAAATGGAAAAACGGTACCCTCAGTTACACTGGCACAGACTTTCCTTGCTGTGTTTGTGCGGTTTGGTTTTCTTTTAAAATGCGGGAAACCAAAAACAGTGGAAATGGACCCAAGCGCACCTAAAGTACATAAACTGTTAATTTCAGTGGTACAGTGTCCACCCATGTGTTACTATGTGCTGTACATTTCCAAGATATCCTACTTGCTGCAGATTCTAGAAAGTGCATCGCAAATTGGAATGCATGTAAAATGCATCTAATGACGAAAAGCTCAACAAAAAGCATATTAAAGTTCGACTTTTGGCATTAATAAAATCAGTCGGTAGGAAATACAACCAACAGATTTACAAAGAAAATATAGCAGACGTAAGCTTGAGTATCCAATTTTAAAACAGATGTCAAAAGGGCACATTGATGCCACCTTAACCGCTTCCCGACCGCCCACTGCATATATACGTCAGCAAATGGCACAGGCAGGCAAAATCACGTATATATACGTGATCGTGCATTTGCCTGCCTGTGGGTCGTGCGCGCGCCACCAGCGGCGCGCTCGTGACCCGGTCAGGAGCTCCGTGACCCCGGCCGCGGGACCAGCGGACCCGATCGCCGCTGGTGTCCCGCGATCGGGTTACGGAGCTGAAGAACGGGGAGAGGTGTGTAAACAAACCTCTCCCCGCGCTTCCTACTCTGCCTGTCATTGATTGGCTGGTCATCGGGAAAGCCGATCAATGATGTCAGATGTCAGCCCCGCCCCCTAATGTAAAAAAAAACACACACGTCACAGCCCATAACCCCTCCCCTCCCCCTAGTGGTTAACCCCTTCACTACAACTGTCATTTATACAAGAATCAATGCATTTAAATAGCAGATTGCTGTATAAATGACGATGTGTCCGCCATAATGTCGCAGTCACAATAAAAATCGCTGATCGCCGCCATTACTAGTAAATGCTATAAAACTATCCAATTTTGTAAACGCTGTAACTTTTGCGCAAACCAATCAATAATCGCTAATTGCAATTTTTTTAACAAAAATATGTAGAAGAATACGTATCGTAAACTGAGGAAAAAATAATTTTTTTAATTATTTTTTGGGGATATTTATTATAGCAAAAAGTATTGCATTGTTTTCAAAATTGTCGCTCTATTTTTGTTTATAGCGCAAAAAATAAAAACCGCAGGGGCGATCAAATACCACCAAAAGAAAGCTCTATTTGTGGGAAAAAAAGGACGGCAATTTTGTTTTGGAGCCACGTCGCACGACCGCGCAATTGTAAAGCGACGCAGTGCCGAATCGCAAAAAGGGGCCTGGTCCTTTGCTGCCAATTGGTCCGGGCTGAAGTGGTTAATCTTTGACAAATGCTGGTGCAGGATAAAAAAAAAGGGTTTGTGAAGGGTTTTCTGTGAAGACCTTAGGAATACAGGCATACCCAACTTTTAAGTACACAATGGGTTTATTTACTAAAGCTGGAAAGTGCAAAATACTTCTGCATAGAAACCAATGTATTGGAGATGGGAGCATACAAAAGGCTGGGCTGATGACCGGTCTGACTTTGCCTATGCAGGTTGGACTATCATAGATATTAGGATGAAGAGCAACTAACCATTATTGTGAAGAAGAAGGTGTAAATCACCAACAATGTTACCAATGTTCATGTATGGTTATGTTGTTGTATCACTGTCCTGAGTTCAGCTTCAAAGTGAAGGCCTCTTGAGCCCCCTCCCTAGGGAAAGAGAGCCTTGACTGATGGGGGCATGGCCAAGTGCCGGACAAGGGGAACGATTGGTTAAAACATGGGGATGGGATGGGCCTGAGCTCAGGGAACCTGTGTACCCCAGGGAATTCTGGGTCTTTTCGGAAGAGTCGGTTGGAAGAGCTGCCCACCCTCATGCCCACTTTTTTCCTCTGTTGTAGTATGTCACAGCTTGCTGCGGTTTCTTGACCTTGCCAGCAGTTAAAGTTGCTGTAATTGGCTATGCCCTTGATGGAAAATTGGAAGTAGGCTGTCTGTCCAGCACTTATGGTAAGGACAGGCCCCACTTCCCTCTTTTGGCTGAGTACTTACAGTACGACTGTGACTGGCACTGGTTAAATATGTTCACATGTTATGTATTGGGATTTAAAAAAGCTGTGGCCTTGCCGTTTCCAACCTAATGGTTGTAAGTGTCTTATTTAATGGGGTAAAGGGCAAGGGTGGTGAAGGATTTGATCCCATTGTATTACGTTAATTGGAACCTAGACCCATTGCGCCCCAGCAGTCATGTATGTAAAGCCAAACTTTTTTTTAGTTTTGGATTTATTAGGGAATTTAGGACGTTTACTAGGGAAGCAGAACCCCTGTAAAGTTGTGATTGCTATGCATATCTCCGCTAAGTAGATTGATCCTCTATAATGACAATGATCAATTGATGAAAAAAATAAAAATACTACAATTGTCATCAGAATAAAAAGGGATGGCAAATTTTCTGTTGGGGACACCTGCAGGGGCGGACTGACCATTCGGCCACTTCCCGAGGGCCCCGGGCCACTAGGGGGCCCCATCAGGGTTGCCAGTCTCAGTAAAACCAGGGACAATATGTAAAAATCTGTGTTTTTTTTACATCTGTTTCTGAAATGTCCCTTACCGACATCCTTTTGGTCTAAAAATCCAGAGATTATAGCTGCCCCACCTCTCCAGTACCTTCTCAGCCAATAGAAACATGTCTGTGTATACTGTGTGATTTTATACTGTGTGTGTGTATACTGTGTGTTCATGTGTGTGTATACTGTGTGGCCCCATAATCTCTGATTGCCTGGGGGCCCCATAATCTCCTATTGCCCGGGGGCCCCATGAGTTGTCAGTCCGCCCCTGGATACCTGTTCCAGTGACAACTGAGAGGGAATTTTCTAGACATGTGCACAACAAAAAAATTTGTTTATTTTTGTTTAGTTTTTTTCGTTTCCGTTGATTCGTAACGATTCGTACATTCGTAAGTCATCGGCGTTCGTATTCGCAACGATTCGTACATTCGTAAGTCGTCGGTGTTAGTATTCGTAACGATTCGTACATTCGTAAGAGTTATTTTTCGTTGATTTGTTTTTTCGTTAGTTTAATTTTCGTTTATTCGAAACTCGAACGCATTCGTATTTATTCGTACATTCGTAACATTCGTAGATTCGTAATCGGAGAATAATTCATAATTTTATGTAATGTGTATGCTATTATTACATTTTAATAATTTACGAATCGCTAAAAAAAAAAAAGTTATTACAATTTTTTAATAATTTACATTTTAATAATTTACGAATCAAAAAAAAAAGTTACGAATCGAAAAAAAAAAAGTTACGAATGTACTAATTTTTTCGTTCAATCTATTCGAAGCACGTTAAGCAGCACCATTGTAAGGGACACGGAAAATTCCCAATTCAACAACAAAAAAAAAGTTACGAATCGAAAAAAAAAGTTACGAATCGAAAAAAAAAAGTTACGAATCGAAAAAAAAACAGTTACGAATGTTCGAATTTTTTTCATTCAATCTATTCAAAGCACGTTAAGCAGCACCATTGTAAGGAACACGGGAAATCACCAATTCAACAAAAAAAAAATAAGTTACGAATCGAAAAAAAAAAAGTACGAATTTTTTCATTCAATCTATTCGAAGCACGTTAAGCAGCACCATTGCAAGGAACATGGAAAATCACCAATTCAACAACAAAAAAAAAAAAGTTACAAATCGAAAAAAAAAGTTACGAATCGAAAAAAAAAAGTTACGAATGTACGAATTTTTGTCATTCAATCTATTCGAAGCACGTTAAGCAGCACCATTGTAAGAGACACGGAAAATCACCAATTCAACGAAAAAAAAAAAAGTTACGAATCGAAAAAAAAAGTTACGAATCGAAAAAAAAAGTTACGAATCGAAAAAAAAAGTTACGAATGTTCGAATTTTTTTCATTCAATCTATTCAAAGCACGTTAAGCAGCACCATTGTAAGGGACGCGGGAAATTACCAATTCAACAAAAAAAAAAAGTTCCGAATGTATGAATTTTTTTTGTTCATTTTCGTTGTTCCTTTTTTCATTTTTCAGATTTTCTTCATTCGTACATTCGTTATTTCAAATTTGTTTTTTTCAGGTTTTTCATAGTTTTTCGGATTCGTTCGATTCGAACGATTCGTTATTCGGATTCGTTCGATTCGAACGATTCGTTATTCGGATTCGTTCGATTCGAACGATTCGTTCATTTGTACGAAAACGAATGAACGAAAAAAAAAAAAAAACGAAAAACGAAAAAAAACTAAACGAATTGCACATGTCTAGAATTTTCCCTCACTTCTTGTTGCATATTTGGGTCAGGAAGTTAAGGGAAGTTTCCCCCCATGCAACACAGACTATTCCTACAAGTGAAACCAGCTGTGCAGAAAACCCATTACTTTGTCTCACACATGCTTCTGGTTTTATTTACTAACTCAGCAAATTTTTGTGTCTACTACAACATATAGATAAACCACAATGACACCCTAATCAATAAATCCATGTAATACCTCTCATACGGTTGCTGTAATCATTTTCAGCAATGCACTGGGCACGTATCAAAATGTGCTTCATACAATAGGGAGATTGGTCATTAGAATTCCGATGTGCCCATTTTTTACCCAACGCTCTGCCACCAAAAGCAAGAATGCTGGGATATGCAGTCCAGATGTAGCCGTTAAAGCCTGCCTATGCCTCGTCTAGACTTTAAGATGTACAACTTGTTTTAGAAAAATCTTTAACTAATCTGTAACAATTACATTAAGTAGACAAAGATTGGCTGAGCTGCCAGCTACAAATATGTTGCTCAGCTTCAATCTATTATCTTTTCCTTTAGATGTCGAACAAATTCCCCACAGTCTCTAACAAATACACAATGACCTTTAATAAGGTAATGGCCTTTACCACAGTATATCAAATCTTCTGACACATCCTGTGTTATGTGGAGTTGAAAGCCTGTACCAGCCTCTTGTCTAAAAGATACACTGAAAAGCCGTGGGCAAAGTGAGTTGGCTTCTGTGTTTTCCGGCTTACATCTAGGATTTTGGTAAGAACTGGGATTAAACCAAGATCTACAAGCAGCGAGTATTAGCGCATTCAACAACAAACTGCAAACAACAACGCTGTGCACTAAATCAATGACAATTAGTTTAATACCCGCATATGATTTTTTATGATGACTAGGGAAACTGAGAAGTTGATATTTAACTGTTGCTGATGCTGATTTTACATCATTTCTCTTGTTCTTAAATCAGCATACACAATGAGGTTGATTTACAAAAGGCAAATAGGCTGTTTACAGTAAGGTGACCAGATTTTTTAAATGAAATCTGGAGACATATTTTTTTTTTACTAGTAATGTTGGCAATTAGCGATTCCCTGCCCGTCGCCGCCCGCCTCACAGCCTGTCAAGTCTAATGCCCCATACACACGGTCGGATTTTCCGATGGAAAATGTCTTATGTTGTCGGAAATTTCGACCGTGTGTAGGCTTTTTCCGTCGGATTTTCCGACGGACAAAGTTTTATCTCCTGCTCTCAAATTTGACAACAAAGTCCTATCAGACTTTTTCCGATCGTGTAGCGAATTCCGACGGACAAAGTGCCACGCATGCTCAGATCACATTACAAGACCAAAGCTATTGGCTACTAGCCTCTACGTAGTCCCGTCGTAGGCAACAAACGTCACCACGTTCAGAATGATCGGATTTTCCGACAACTTTGTCCGACCGTTTGTATGCAACACCAGTGTCGGACAAAATCCGTCGGACAAAATCCGTCGGACAAAATCCGATGGACAAAATCCGATGGATTTTGTAGTCGGATTTTCCGACCGTGTGTACGGGGCATTACTCTCCAGGCACCAGCTACTACTGGGTAGGAAGCGGAGGAAGATCACTCCGCCAGGGAAGGCAAGGAGATGGGCCGGGACTTGCTAAGGCAGAAGAACATGCGAGCAGGAATTGCATGCACCCGAAACTGAAGAAATATTCTCTCCACTCCAACCAGCACATGAGCATCAGAAAGGGGAACATATAATGAACAAAAATACACCCCACCCCCCTAAGCTAGTAGGATCGGCAGAGTGGGGGGGGGGGCTGTAAATCAGATTTTTTATTTTTTTATTCTGCACTGACTGTCTTTGAAATTGCCCCAGCCCCTGTTTAAATCCAATCCGGGGACAAAACCGGGGACAGACTTGGTTCGGGGACAGTATCCTCAATCCGGCACTGTCCCCGGAAACCGGGGATGTCTGGTCACCCTAGTTTACAGGCATACCCCACTTTTAAGTACACAATGGGGTTTATTTACTAAAGCTGGAAAGTGCAAAATCAGGCTCACTTCTGCATAGAAACCAATGAGCTTCCAGGTTTTATTACCAAAGCTTAATTGAACAAGCTGGGGTTAGACGCTCATTGGTTTCTATGCAGAAGTGAGCCTGATTTTGCACTTTCCAGCTTTAGTAAATAAACCCCATTGAATACTTAATTGTGGGATATGCCTGTACTTTGCAAGGGAGTTTTCAAATTCCCAATCATATGCAAGAAAAATAAAAAACAGTACTTATTCTTGCAAATGATTGGATTATGAAGGTCAGCAGAGCTTCACCTCGTTTACTAAGGTAAGGGGAAATTCCTTTTCAAAGTGAAAATTGTCTTACAAAGTGGACCTTCTGGCATCAGCTCCTGCAGCTGAAAAGTTGTATGCAGCCACTCTGCCCCCTTCCCTTCTGTACAATCACAGAAGACTGTGCATTATGTGAATCCATTTACAAAATACAAAGCCTACTGTGATGGGGGACAGCGGAGGGGAGGTTGGGCAGAGTGGCTGCCCTATGAGAAAGCAGCATTGCTCTTGTCAGTGTGCCAGGAGTACAGTACTATCTGGTCCTCATAGGACTAAACCCAGAGTAAAGCCTCATACACACGATCGGACTTTGTACCAACTTTCCCGTGGATTTTTGTACAAAGGGCTTTGGCCCCAAGTTTGTATTGCATACACACGATCTGACTTTTTAGGCAACAAACATGAACGTAGTGACGTTTCAACGTACTGACGACACTTCAAAAGAGGACGTTCAAATACTCCAGCGCCACCTTTGGTCAACTTCTGTATTGTTGTCTGATCTTTTTTATTGGTTCTGAGCATGCGTGTTTTTACTTTGTACAAAAGTCCGATGGTTTTGTGTACACACGGTCGGACTTTGCTCCATTGGACTTTTGTTGGCAGAAAGTTGGTCCGTTCGTACAGCCAACAAAAGTCAGATGAAAACTGAAAAAGTTGGTCCGATGGAGCGTACACACGGTCGGATGTTGGTCCAAAACAGCTAATTTGCATGTTTGTTGTCAAAAAGTCCGATCGTGTGTACGGGCCTTTAGTCTGCACATTTTAGAAACTGCATTAACTCCTGGAGTTCACCTTTAAAGCGGAGTTCTGCCCTAAAAAAAAAAAAAAAGTCAGCAGCTAACAAAATTGTAGCTGCTGACTTTTAATAATCAGACACTCACCTGTCCCACAGTCCGGCGATGCCGGCATACGAAACCCCGCTCCTCTCCCTTTCCTCTCCGCAGCACCAGCATTCTTACTGTGGGCGCCCGGCTGTGGCTGCACAGCTGGGCACGCACTTTGCATGCACGAGCCGCGCTGCGTGACGTGAATGGCCAGGCAATCTTCTGGCACCTGTGATGTCCCAGAAGATTGCAGGGAGGGAGGGGGGAGAGGTGAACTTCCTTCCAGCGCCGTGGAGCCCTGGGAGGAAGTGGGAGCTTGATGCCTCTAAAAAGAGGATATCCGCTCCACCACCCAAAAAAAATGACATGCCAAATGTGGCATGTCAGGGGCTCACCGTCACTTAAAGCGGTAGTTCCATTTTTGGGTGGAACTCCGCTTTAAGTATAAATATAACTATTAAAAATGTGTTTATATTTTCTCTATATTAAACCCCCATAAGCATCCGATGTATTTCAATGTTGGCAACCAAAAGCCACATGACCTATTTTTGAGGCAGAACTGGATATTTTAGCCCAAATTTTATGTTTTTGCCCCTCCCCGTGCTTTGCGTTGGCTAAAATAAAGACACTTGAAATTAAAATGCATGTGTAAATCAAAAATGCTTGCATACGCATGCAAACGGTGTGTTAATGCAAGAAAATAAAAATATGCCTGAAAATTGCTCTACTTCGTTGTAAATGAACCCCAGCAAAAAAGGAGATTAAGGTCATTTATAGCAATCGCTCAACTGGATCATTTAATTACTCAACAAATGCATTGGAATTTGTTCACTTTGAGTATTTAAGATCATGATAAATTTAAGGGGAATGTTTTAAATGGGGGTGTATTTAGAAATTGGTGCTAAATAGTTACCCTGTTGTCCATTTCGGATTGATGGGAGGTATGATTGTTTAAGGATGCAGTTGGGGGCAGTCTGGAAGTCTGTCAGTTTAACCCTTATCAATATTATTCCTGCATTATTTTTGATAAGCATTTCCATAGGCAACAAAACCAGTGTATTTTGGGATCACACTGGTCTGTGCATGCTGACAAACAGTACACTTTCTATATAAAAGTACAGTTATGTTTTCAGATAAGGAACCTATAAAAGGCCATGATGTATATAAACTCTAGCAGGCCTTAACAAAAACAAAAAAAAGAAATCAGGCCTCCTTTGGGTATGGGGTGGAGCCATTGGTGTAATGGGCGCCTTGGGAACAGAGCTCAGTCTATACATTTTAATAAATCTGTGTACTATTAACATTTTCTATTTGCCTTATAGAATTAAACTTCCTTTATGGTACAGATCACAATCACGACCCCGAAGAAGCCAATGTTGGCGAAACATGTCGGTCGATTATATCACAATCTAAATCTGTATCTGTACCTTTGACCTATATTCATCTATAGGCCTCTTTTCATGTTACCTTGAAGTTTTATAGGCTGTACATGTTCTACCCGCTATTTGTGAAGCTCTTTCTATACTTCGCATTGGCTGGTATTTTTTATTTTGTGTATGTATAATTATGTCTTTGTCAAATAAACCTTTTTATTTATATTGAAACCCCTGAGTGCTCTCTTGTTACCTGGTACCGCAACAATCCCCTTTCCTCTCCCTGTCCACTTTCTTATCATTTGAATTTGGGATGAGGTACCTTCTATGGTGAGAGTTCCTAGCCTACCATCTCTAGTAAAAACCAGCAATGTCCAAAGTGCAGTTTCCCAGAGCAACCAATTGCACGACACGACCTAGTCATGGGTGTTGCGTCGCTTTTTTAAAATATTCCTGCTTACATGTAAATTAATTATTGATGGCTGGGTTTCATAACCAACAAATCCTGAACAGTGTGAGCACAATTTACTATGGCAGCACATGCACAAACAAGAAAACTTCACATGAACCTCCTGTGGAATGCAGACAAAATGACTATTCTCTTGTAGACAAAGAGCTGATTCTCAGCAACACAAAGCTCTCCAATTCACAGATACCACATTCCTGTGGCGAGTCAATGAATAGTCAACTGAGTACAATATCGTGTTGGTTTCTAAAAGCATTGCCACTTGGTTTGAAGCTAATCAGAGCAATAGCACCAACTTTGACACGGCTCATGCCTCTGACATCACATGTCAAGTTGCAGGGTTTGTGGTAGGTGACACTGACAGCTTATAGCTGAACTGCTACATATTTCCCATGATGCTCACCTAACCAACAGGTAAATTAACATGACATAACCTCATGGAGGTCACAATGATCTCTGGAGTACAGTACCAGGGAAATAGAAATGTGTGTTTACTGACGGCAGGCAATGCTACTCCTACAGAAACAGGCAGCCAATAGATCTACAGCTGGTGTGCAGCATCTACAGGTCCCAGCCTGTCCTACTAGCTCCATCTCTTACCAAATACACTTCTCAGACACTGTCACATATGAAGACAAGCTCTCTAGGGCAGGGGTCTCAAACTGATGGCCCTCCAGCCATGGGCGTCCGCAGGTAGGGGCAAGGGGGGTCAAGTGCCCCCCCCCTGGAATCAGGGATCGGATCCTGGGTGACACCCGCCAGTAAGGTGACACCAACAAGGTGCTGTCAAGCCCCCCTATCAGTGTAGTGTGACTCCGGCTCTTTTCCCTGCTCAGTCCAGCAGAGAACAAAGCAGAGATTTCCCCTGCTCGCCCCCCTTTCTCCTGTCACCAGGTTTCCTGTCCAGCTTCCTGCCCGCTCCGTTCCTTCCCTGTTGGCCATAACTGAGGGCCAATCAAAGGAGACTAGGAGAGGAGAGCATCATGGGACATGTAGTCCCAAAGATTGGCAGCCCCATTTTCCACAGGGAGGAGGCTACAGCTTGATCAAGAGAGAGATTGAGAGACTGCAGCCTGGAAAAAAGCTGAGGGAGAGAGTGCTACAGGACAAAGAACGAGTAGTGTGCTGGGCGGAAGCCAGAGAGAGAGCCGCGCTGCCCAGCACCACCAGAGAGAGCCACGCTGCCCAGCACCACCAGAGAGAGAAAGACTGAGCCAATACCAGGGTACAGACATGCTACACTACTGACCAGAGTCACCCCGGGGAACCCAGAGTGAGCGATCGTCCAGCCGGAGGGATCACTGCTGTAGTTTAGCTGGGTCTGGTAAAAGGGCCTGTTGGCTATTATCCATTACTTATCCTAGGGACTGTACTACGTTTGCAGTCTCTAACCATGATAATGTGATAATGACATTGTCGAAAAGGGGCGGTGCATGGGTGACCATTAAATGATGCCCCCCCTGAAAAAAGTTCTGCAGACGCCCATGCCTCCAGATGTTGCGAAACTACAAGTCCCATCATGCCTCTACCTGTGGGAGTCATACTTGTAACTGTCAGCCTTGCAATGTCTCATGGGGATTGTAGTTTTGCAACAGCTGTAGGGCCGCCAGTTTGAGACCCCTGCTCTAGGGGCTTCTGGTCAAACATTGACTTCTTTGATGATCATTCTTGGTTTTTGAATAAAGCTATGCATGAAGGTAGGAGGTTGGGCGGGGTGGGGGGATATTTATGTTGAGGCTTTAAACTAATCTATTAAACTGCAGTCTTGGCAACAACCCCCCATTTCAGGAGTTTAAAATACCAGCCCACCCAAAAGTAAATTTGTATTTATAGAGGCAGCCTGGTGGGCCAAGTCATTCCCTCGCCTCTTATATGGCTTGGATTCTCCAACATTGAGATCCCCCTACCATAATTCCCAAAATAATCATCACAGCAAGTGTGCAAGCCCAGGGGCCCAAGTGCAGATATCTTACCAACAGTATCCTAATCAACGGCTACCAAAAACCAAAACATTTGTTTTCAGTGGACGGACCCTTTAAAAAATGTAAATGTTTGCACCCACACCAACTATTATGCCCTGTACACAGGATACGATTTTCTGACAACAAAATCCATGGGATTTTTTCTGACGGATATTGGCTAAAACTTGTCTTACATACACACGGTCACACAAAGTTGGTTGGAAATTCTGAACGTCAAGAACGCGGTGACGTACAACACGTAGGACGAGCCGGGAAAAATTAAGTTCAATAGCCAGTGCTGCTCTTCTGCTTGATTCCGAGCATGCGTGGCACTTTGTGCGTCGGAATTGTGTACACACGATCAGAATTTTTTCCGACAACGGATTTTGTTGTCGAAAAATTTGAGAACCAGATCTCAAATTTTGTGTGACGGAAATTCCTATGGAAAATGTGTGATGGAGCCTACACACAGTCGGAATTTCCGACAACAAGGTCCTATCACACATTTTCCATCGGAAAATCCTATCGTGTGTACAGGGCATTAGAAATAGAGAAACCCCCTATAATTGGGACTTTGAAGGTACTAACATCAAGATTGTGAATATTATGAAAAAAACTCCAACTATTAAAGCATGATGTATGAAGATTGACTTACAAAATTATTTAGGGATTACTAAGATTAGTGTATTATGGTAATGATTACAAAAATGTGCGTGCGCATTGCAGTTTGTTTCTGTGCTAGTCATTGTGAGTAGCGCCCTGATGCACTGTACAGTAGCAGCCACACCCCAATGCACACTACAATGCACATGGCATGCGTTGTGTTAAAGTAGTATTAACCTCCCTGGCGGTAATCCAGAGTCTGGCTCGTGGGGGAACTTCAGTACCAAAAGCGGTAACCCCGAGCCAGACTCGGGCTTGCATTGCAGGATACAGGGGAAGTTACTTACCTTGTCCCCTGGATCCTGCGATGTCTCCCCGCTGTGTGTGCGAGCCGTCTGCTCGCTCGATTCACACAGTGCCAAGTGCCGCTGATCTCCGTTCCCTGCGACGTTACGACGCACGGGAGCGGAGATCGGCGCCAAGTTCAAAAAAGTTTAAAAACACACAACACATACAGTATCTTACAGATTACAGTACTGTATACAAAAAATACACATCACCTTTGTCCCTAGTGGTCTGCCCAGTGCCCTGCATGTCATTTTATATAATAAATATATATTTTTTCTGCCTGGAAACTGGAGATTGTCCATAGCAACCAAAAAGTGTCCCTTTATGTCAAAAGTGGTTTTAGACCAACTAGAAAACAGCGATAATAAATTAGAATCACAATTCATCATCAAACACTAAATTTAATGACAGCGACAATTCTGCAACTGAGCAAATTTCAGTGTTTTTGATTTGATTACATTATTGAATCATTTTTATATATATTTTTATTATATTATAATTTATGATTTTGTGTTTCAAACTTTATCATACCCGGGATGTCTACTAGACTCTGGTTTGGACAGATTTAAGTGAGTTATTCATAAGAATTGCATGCCTACAATATAAAAACGCCAAATTTCCATGCAAAATAATTGTACCGCTTTCAGCACAAAATTCCAGACAGAATCATAGGGTTAAAGGGTTAAACCCTTGCATGGAGCGCCACAATTGGATCATCGAAATTATAACAAATATCTATGCTCTGGCACACAATAAAAGTGTAAATTGTAAATTAAAGAGATACATGCACAAGGTGACATGCAGGTCATTGGACTTCTAAAGGGAATTGCAGAATTCCAAAACTTGAAATCCACCTTTCATATGCAAAAAAAAAAAAAAATATATATATATATATGGATAGAATTAAAAGACAACACTAAACTTAAGGTGCAAATAAATCAACAAAATCATAAAATAAATATAAAAATTTTAGTTACTATAATAATCATATAACATTTGCAATTGGATCCCATGTGCAAACAAAGACTATCTATCAAAGCGTTCATAAATAAAGTGCAAAGTGTTATCCACCAGACAAACAGACACAGTGACATCCAAGTCTTTGATCTGCAGTTATCAGGGACAAAATGCCCAACACATAGAGATAAGTATTCAGCCTACCAGAACCTCTACTTAATGGATAGAGGCAGACAGTGCATGTGTAACAAGCCCAGGGATAGATAAGTCTCTCCCTCTATTTTTCTATCACACTGCAGTCTGGATCTCTATGGCTCTAATCCAACCGCCTTTCACTAGAGTCCATTTCTTGCCGGTTATGTGCCACTCAGTAACGTGATAACCAAACAGGACAAAAAAAAAAAAAAAAAGAAGGTATCTCACAATGTAGTACTACAAATCTTTATTAAAAAGTATATAAATACAACACCAAATTAAACAGCTAAAAACACTCAGGCCCCTTTCACCACGGGGCGGGAGCCGCGGCGACGGTAAAGCAGCGCTATATTTAGCGCTGCTTTACCGTCGTTTTAGCCGCGGTATTACCGCGGTGTCCCATTCAAATCAATGGGTAGGAGCGGTATAGGAGCGGTGAATACACCGCTCCTATACCGCTCCAAAGATGCTGCTAGCAGGACTTTTTTTACCGTCCTGCTAGCGCACCGCTCCAGTGTGAAAGCCCGGCCGGCTTTTACACTGGAGTGAATGGGCCGGTTTTTTTCAGGCGGTGTACAGGCGCTATTTTTAGCGCTGTGCCGCCTGAAAAATGCCCCAGTGAGAAAGGGGCCTTACAAGCCACCACTGCCTGGCTAGACAGCAGCATATCTCGTCAGTAAGCTACCGTATATACTCGAGTATAAGCCGACCCGAATATAAGCCGAGGCACCTAATTTTACCACAAAAAAAAAATGAGAAAACGTATTGACTCGAGTATAAGCCTAGGGTGAGAAATGCGCAGCTACTGTAAGTGGAAAAGAGGGTCAACAATGCCCATTTGCAGCCCCACTGTGCCCATTAGCATGCCTCACTGTGCCCATTTGCAGCCATAGGTCCCCCAAACTTCAAACTTGGTAGTTAAGGGTTCCTAGATGTCCTCTAGCTGCAGCCCAAAGGATCCCGAAATGACATTGCTGCAGATGGACACAGTTGACCGACTTTGGGGCCTTGTATCTCTGGGCCACTTGGCTAGGAAATTTGGATATGTTGTAGTGCTAGTTCCACTGGGTTTGCACACCAGGTTTGGGGTTCCTACCACCAAGTGCCCCCGAGATATGGGGCCCCAAATTAGGGTCGGAAAATGTCAAGCACTTTTCTGCAGCAGAGAATGACATTTTCCAAACCGAATTTGGGGCCCCGTATCTTGGGACCACCTGGGACTAGGAACACCAAATTTGGATATGTTGTAGTGCTAGTTCCACTGGGTTTGCACACTAAATCTGGGGTTCCTAGATACGGGGCCCCAAAGTCGGGTCGGAAAATGTCATTCTCTGCTGCAGAAAAGTGCTTGACTCGAGTATAAGCCGAGGGGGGGGGGGGGGCACTTTAGGCTTAAAAAAATTTGCTGAAAAACTCAGCTTATACTCGAGTATATACGGTACACGTGTTTCGTCCAGTGGGATATCATCATCAGCCCCTAATTATGTTCCGGAAATCACACACGTTTCCAGATCACACCATGTTCTAAGGATGTCAAGAAGGAAAGTAACGTTTTGTTTACTTCAGTAGTGTATGATTTATGTGTTAATATAACATATACTGTATATTGGACACACAGGTCTCCAAGAACTAATAGTTATATTACCACACTGCGTACCATCGCCATAAACACCACATCACTTTTCTAGTAGTTCCACATGGCAACAGATCTTGGAATTTCATCTCCATGAAATCATCCAAATTCCAGAACCTCTTTTGAAAAAAAAAAGAAAAGAAAAAAAACGACTAGGATATGCTTGCTCTTATCATAATCAGATCATAAATAGAATACCGAACACATTCTGGCTTAGTCAATAAAGCAGCACAAGGAGCAATGATGATGTGTTAAGTAAAGTAACCCATAACAGCCAATCAGAAATCATTTTTATGATTACAGTACAATGAAATCCAATTGGTATTTTAGCTTTGCACTGGTTTTTGCACTGCATTACTGACAATGACAGATTGTGTAATGTTCATAAATCTATATTCACCAGGCTGACAGCTTACAACCTCAAAGCGCTGAAATGTCTTTTGAAATACCGTTGAACCTCTGAAATGAAAAAAGCATATCCTCACGTAGTGTGCACTTGCCTCATTCCATAGCACCCAGTGTGGATCCCAGCTATTCTTCCCTTCCTCTGCCATCTGGATGGTTCAATTCTGACAGTTTTCTTTGACACCAGGCAATCCATGGTAACAGCCTGTCACCCCCCCCCCCCTTCCCTTCAGGATTCCCTCTACTCAGGTTTCAAATTACACTGGGCTCCATTCTATGCAGTGTGTGATGTCCTATCCCTGCCCTTGGAGGCTAAGAAATTCCATCTGATCTGTATACTCTGGAAGACTCTGGAGAAGAGAAGGCTGCAGCTAAACAGCAATGCCCCGTACACACGATCGGATTTTCCGACAACAAAACCATGGATTTTTTTCCGAAGGATGTTGGCTCAAACTTGTCTACACACAATCGGATTTTCCGACAACAAAACCAGAAAAAGGAAGTTCAATAGCCAGTGCGGCTCCTTCTGCTTGATTCAGAGCATGTGTGATTTTGTCGGCTCAAACTTGTCTTGCTTTCACAAGCCGGTAATGGCTTGTTTACATGAGACCAAAACCGGAAGTGACTAAATCCTCATCGCTTCCGGTTTCTGACGCCAGACAGTGGAAGGAACAACAACATCAGTTGCTCTCACTGTGTCCCAGAAAGCAGATGCCACCAGTTGAACTCTTATGCCGCATACACACGGTCTGATATTCCGATGGAAAAAGTCTGATTATGTTGTCGGAAAATCCGATTGTGTATGGGCTCTAGCAAGCTTTTTCCAGGAACTCAAATTTTCTGACAAAATTTGATCAGACTTTTTCCGATCGTGTTTAGGGAATTCCGACGGACAATGTGCCACGCATGCTCAGATCAAATTAAGAGACCAAAGCTATTGGCTACTAGCCTCTACGTAGTTCCGTAGTACGCAACAAACGTCACCACGTTTCGGAACGATCAGATTTTCCGACAACTTTGTCCGACCGTGTGTATGCAAAACCAGTTTCGGACAAATCTTTTGTAGTTGTAATTTCCGACTGTGTGTACGGGGGCTTAGGCGACCGGGGTGGGGGTACCCCGTTCTGCCTTCTGTTTAAGTAATCCAGCGGCTTTATAGCCACTCAGATTACTTTTACTTTGTGCAGAATCGCCATAAAAATTCATATCTTAATCATTGCTGCAGCTGCAGTGTTTACCGAGATATCGTCCTTGATCTAAGGATGTACGGGTACAACCTATGGATGGGAAGTGGTTAAAACAAACAATAGGCAATCACTTTAAAGGCAAATGCCGCGTACACACGGTCGGAATTCTCGTCGGAAAAAGCTCTGATGGTTTTCAAACTGTCTTGCCTACACGCGGTCACACCAAATTCCGACGGTCAGTAACACAGCGGCATAAAACACGCTCGACAGCACTATAAAAAGGGAAGTTTAATGCTTCCGAGCATGCGTCGAATTGTTTCCGAGCATGCGTCGGAATTTTGCGTGTCGGAATTGCATACACACGATCAGAAAATCCGATAGAAAGGTTTTCCGACAGAAAAAGACCGATGGGCATACACACGGTTGGAAAATCCAATGAAAAGCTCCCATCGGACTGTTTCCATCGGAAATTCCAACCGTGTGTACGCGGCAAAGGAGTTAACATGCATTACAAAATAGAAAATAGAGCTACATTGGATTCAGCAAATCATGTACAGCAAGCAAACCCTCAGCTATAGTAATGTTGAATAAAATTATAGATATGGACTGACAGTGTGGATTTTATCTATAGGTCTCAGTACATCATTATAAAAGACGGGGCAGGATGTATACTTCAGAAGTAGAGCTAATTAGGAAATAGATCACAGAGATATTTCAAATGGGAAATTACCTATAAATCAAAGACTACGGTGATGGAGGAATCGCTGATCTTCTATGACCTTGTTAAATAAATAAAGGACTTCAAATCCCCCTGCTTTACATTACCTGTGCAATTCTTCACTGAGTGACCTCAAAATGCCTTTCTGGAGTGAATAACTGCTGACACAGTCAAGAATCTTACTTGCTAGCCAACTGGAACAACCAACAAATTACCCAATCACCGGGCTATGAGCGGAGACTGGTCTGCTGTCATCCCGGACTGAGGACTTCCTGCTGAATTCAGCTGAACTGTGCGAGGTGTCAACGCCTAACATAATTATTGACTTGTACATTACACGGTTACCAAATCTCTCTGGTTTTCAGAGCAGTATCAGGTTTTGACGGACTGTCTATGGAAATTTATGTACCGGGAGTTGTACCCCGAAAACTGGTCATCATCGTCATAATTAAATTCCCTACATTAAGGTTACATTCAGATCTCATTATTGATTTTATGTTGATTCTTAACCACTTCAGCACCCTGGTGATTTTACCCCCTTCCTTACCAGAGCACTTTTTGCGATTAGGCACTGCGTCGCTTTAACTAACAATTGCGCGGTCGTGCGAAGTTACACCCAAACAAACTTGACGTCCTCTTTTTCCCACAAATAGAGCTTTCTTTTGGTGGTATTTGATCACCTCTGCGGTTTTTATTTTTTGCGCTATAAACAAAAGAAGAGCGACAATTTTGAAAAAAAAAAACAATATTTTTTACTTTTTGCTATAATAAATATCCAATTTTTAAAAAAAACTATATTTTTCCTCAGTTTAGGCCGATACGTATTCTTCTACATATTTTTGTTAAAAAAAAAAAAAAAAAAATCGCAATAAGCATATATAGATCGGTTTGCGCAAAAGTTATAGCGTCTACAAAATAGGGGATAGATTTATTGCATTTTTTTTTTTTTTTTTTACTAGTAATGGCGGCGATCTGCGATTTTTTTTCAGTACTGCGACATTGCGGCGGACACTTCGGACACTTTTGACAAATTTTTGGGACCATTCACATTTACACAGCGATCGTTGCTATAAAATTGCAGTGATTACTGTGTAAATGTGACTGTCAGGGAAGGGGTTAACACTAGGGGGCGCTGCAGGGGTTAATGTGTTCCCTAAGGTAGTGATTCTAACTGTGGGGGGAGGGGACTCACAAGGGGAGGAGGAGACCGATCGGTGTTCCTCCGTACTGGGGATCACATGATCGGTCTCCTCTCCACTGACAGGACGTGGAGCTGTGTGTTTACACACACAGCTCCACGGTCCCGCACGGTCCCGCTGTTTTAACGGGCAATCGCGGGTGCCCGGCGGACATCGCGGCCGCCGGGCACGCGCACCGGGTCCCGAGCGATGCCGCGGGCGCTCGCGCGCGCCCCCCCCCCCGCGTAGACCGCCATTGTATTCTCTAGGGTCTTTGCTAAAAAAACATATATAATATTTTGGGAATGGTAAAAAAAAAAAAAAAAAAACTAGGCGGCCGGGAATGGTAGGACAACATATGACGCCCACCCAGGATGGGAGATCCACCTTGTGGGCATCATATGACAGTGGGCGGTAGGGAAGTGGTTAAGTAATGTAAATGGATATTAATATCACATTCTTCAGCTTTTCCTTTCTTCTTTCTTCAATTACTAACTTGGAACAAGTATGTGGATAAGGATTTATGATTTTTCTGTGACTTTCCTATTCTGCAGCCTTGTTCCAGGTGTTTACTTAATGGGGTTCATTTACTAAGGACACATAGGCTGTTCACTTTGCAGAGGAATTTTCCTTTAGCTTAGTGAATGTGGTGAAAATTCCCAATCATGTGCAAGAAAATAAAAAGAAGATTTTTGTTGCTGCCACATGATTGGAAGATGAAAGTTTGACCTCTTTCACTAAGCAAAGGGAACATTCCCTTGCAAAGTGAACTGCCTCTTTGCCTTTAGTAAATCAACCCCTAAATGTATGTAAACACAAAATCTATTTTTCAGTATACTGTACTTGGCATCATTGGATTCAGTTTTTTAACCACTTTCAGCCCCGGACCAATTTGCAGCCAAAGGACCAGGCCCCTTTTTGCGATTCGGCACTGCGTCGCTTTAGCTGACAATTGCGCGGTCGTGCGATGGGCTCCCAAACAAAATTGACGTCCTTTTTTTCCCACAAATAGAGCTTTCTTTTGGTGGTATTTGATCGCCCCTGCGGTTTTTATGTTTTGCGCTATAAACAAAAAAGAGCGACAATTTTGAAAAAAAAACGCATTATTTTTTATTTTTTGCTATAATAAATATCCCCCAAAAATATATAAAAAAAAAAATTTTCCTCAGTTTTGGCCGATATGTATTCTTCTACATATTTTTGGTAAAAAAATAGCAATAAGCGATTATTGATTGGTGTGCGCAGAAGTTATAGCGTTTACAAGATAGGGAATAGTTTTATAGCATTTTTATTAATAATTTTTTTTTTTATTAGTAATGGCGGCGATCAGCGATTTTTATTGTGACTACGACATTATGGCGGACACATCGGACATTTTTGACAGATTTAAATGCATTGATTCCTGTATAAATGACACTGGCAGTGAAGGGGTTAACCACAAGGGGGCAGTGTAGGGGTTAAGTATGCCTAGGGGTGTGTTTCTTACTGTGGGGGGGCGTGGCTGTCAGCTAGTGAATGCTGATCTCTGCTCCAATCACAGGGAGCAGAGATCGGCGTCACTAGTTGCTTGGCAGAACGGGGAGATGCTGTGTATTTCCTCATCTCCCCGTTCAGCCTTCCCGTGAGACGATCGCGGGTGCCCCCGCGGCGATCGAGTCCGCGGGACCCGCAACCGGCCTCACGGGGGTCCCGACCGGCGCGGGATCGCGCTGCTCCCGATGGCACGGACGGCATTAAGGAGGGACTTATATATACGCCCTCCTGCCTGTCCGTGCCATTCTGCCGACGTATATCGTCGTGCGCCAGTTGGGAACCGGTTAAGCAAACTATGTTTCATGAATATGTTTCCTGGAGGCCGCTGATGAAGTCCCGTTCTGGGACGTAATGCATACGGACGGAAGGAAGTGACGTCACCCGCAGCCACTACCATTCATTATTTACATGCTGTACACACCGAGCACCTGGTTACAGGTGCTTCTCTTGTGAGTTTTTATATTTTCTTTTTACTTATTAAATACTGTATATGCAGAGCACTATGGTTTCTTGCTTTTTTGTTTACATGACCCGTGGTGGTACTTGAAAGAGTTGCTTGTGATTGGCAAGGTGTTAATTCTACGAGAGTTGTTTTGGATACATCTACCATACCAGTAAGGAGCAATTATTCTGATTTCTGTGGAATATCATCACATACCCCAGGGGAAAAGTGCTTTCTGACCCTCTGTAATTAAAGGGTCCATTAAGTGAGGTGAGCGGCCATCTTAAAGTATCGGTGGAGGTTTTTCACAAAGTCACCAGCATGCATCCATTGTTTATTCACTATTGAAGACACCATTGGATTATTGTATTCATATCACCATTTTATATGGACATGTATATAGACTCTTTTGTTTATTAGTGTTTTCTTTTTTTAGCGCTGTGCCATTCTTTTTATGTTTATTTTGTGGAGGGATTTGGAAATTTGACCCTTGGTGTTCAGCAGCTTTATGATTTAGTGTTTTGTTATTGCGCTGATTTGTTTTTTCATACAATTTCCTGGAGATCCTGCCAGTAACATCATTTTCTATTTCAAGCTAAATGCTAATAATGCTAATAATTGCTTCGCAATTAGCAGCAATGTTGTCAGCCTGCCGTTGTACGCTCCTTCAGTTCGCTGTTCGGTTACCAATCACATCTATCAGATTGGCAGCCTGACAGTCATCCGAAGAAGCTTGTGTGGCAGGTTGACAATGCTGATGTATTTTTATAAGGTAGTTATAAGGTAGTGGCTTATTGATAAAAGTAGTGAATGTGACTTTCAACAAACATTCATTCGTGGTGAATCAATTGATGTAATTTAAAAAACACATGCACGAGGCAAATCCACCTGCAGTGAATGTTTGGTGAATGTCAGATTAACTGCTTTATAAATATGCCCCTTCGTATTGTCGGCGTATTGTCGGCCTACAACAGGAAGTGCTGTTACCGGTGGTCACCTAGCATTCCCAGTTGCAGATCAGCAATGGCTGCCATCATATTTCTGTCATGATAGATTTACTTTAACCCCTTGCCAACCAGCACACGACGATGCACGTCGGCACAATGGCACGGCTGGGCAAATGGGCATACAGGTACGTCCCCTTTAAATCTCGCCCGACGCGTACTCCGCGAGTGTGCCCGCGGGTCCTGTGGACTCGATGTCCGCGATCATATCACGGAGTGGCAGAACGGAGAGATGCCTATGTAACCAAGGCATTTCCCTGTTCTGCCTAGCAACAGGACAGCGATCTACTGCTCCCTGTCATCGAGAGCAGTGATCTCTGTCATGTTCTAGTGAGACAATCCACCGTACAGTTAGAATTACTCCCTAGGACATTTAACCCCTTTATCGCCCCCTAGTGTTTAACCCCTTCCCTACCAGTGTCATTTACACAGTAATCAGTGCATTTTTATAGCACTGATCACTGTATAAATATCACTGGTCCCAAAATAGTGTCAAAAGTGTCCAATGTGTCCGCCATAATGTCGCAGTCACAATAAAAATCGCAGATCGCCGCCATTACTAATAAAAAAAATAATAATAAAAATGCCACAAATGTATCCCCTATTTTGCTATAACTTTTGCACAAACCAATCAATATACGCTTATTGCGATTTTGTTACCAAAAATATGTAGAAGAATACACATCGGCCTAAACTGATGTAGCGGCGACACTTTTGCAAGGTGTCCGCTATGTGTAAATTTTGTATTTTTCTCCCAGGACAATAAAGGGGTTCTGAGGGTTAATTGTGTAGGTTTAACTCTGGCATCAGTTTGGCTGGGCTGTGTTTGGGTTCTGCCTGGCCATGTGTTCTTTTAGGTACACATGACAGGCCCAGAACCAGGCCTGGCTGGACGTCTTGGGTATCAGTCTTCCCCGGAGCCAATCAGTGGGTGCGTCTGGCCCCGCTGAGGAGTCTGGGGAAGGGTACTTAAGGTGCGGAAGTCCCGTGTTCGGGGTTCGGCCGTATCTACCTTCCTGAATCTGGACCGGGGTAGCCCCACGAGGGGTCCCGGGCACGGGAGCGTTTGCCGTCCCACAATATGGTCAGTTTGACTAACCCCATAGACCCGCTTGGTCTGGGGCAAGGATCCATCTGTTCCCGAGTCTCGGAACCGGCTGGTCCGAGGCGCAGTAACGGAGGGAGGATTCAAGGCGTCCGGTGCGCTCTCAATCTTGGAGGGGCACCGAAGCTCGTGTAAGCGACTGGGGAGGACTCTTCAGAGGAGGGCCAACAAGCTGGCATCTCAAGAAGAGCCTGGTTGCTGGGTTGTTATGGACACTAATGAATTCACAGTTTCACAGTACTGCCAAGGAGACAGAGAAAGTTCCAGGTACTGAGAAAAGATTTGTTCAGCATTGAAGTGCCCAGCTGCGAGTGGCTACTCTCTGGGTTTTTGTTAGAGACATTCTAATTGTCAGCAGTTGAAGGTGCCTGAGTTTCTTCATCCTTACTCTCTGTTCCTACTTGAGACTATGTTTGTTGTATGTTACCCCTGCAAATAAAAACCTTCAAAAAATAACTTTTATGGTGTCAGCATCCGAAGTTGTTGAGTACTAACCCTGGGAACCCCTAGACACGGATCAACAAGCCAAAACAGAGGTAACTGGTAAGCCCAAAAGTCATGGCCACCCCATTGAGGGTTATGGCCGCTACAAATGTGTTGAAATGAAAGCCCTCCATTTGCTTTTGAACCTTTGAACCCTTTCCTGGAGCTCCCTAGGTTAACATTAAGGCACGATTTTAGAATTCACCTGCTGGTGAAATCTGGTATCGCAGCAGAACTTTTTCAGCTACACCAGTGATCTGTGAGCACTGTTATCTCAGAATAGTTGGACTATAGTTGTCTGTATGAAAAGCTTCTGTTTATGAGGGTCTATGGAGGGAATTTTCTGTGTCTCTAACGTGCTAGCAATTCAGGCATGTGTGGAAGAATAAAACAAATTCAATGAACTGTGTTTGGTCACTTCTACAAAGCATGTCATATAGTTGAGCAGCTTAGAAATGACTCTACTCTCATGAGTAAACTTTCGGTCAGCGAAGAAAAGAAAGTGCCAAATGTTAATTGGTTGGCTATTGGTTTTCATTTTATTCATATGATTTTTAAACCATTTAATGTTTTTTTTTTTTGTTTTTTTGTTTTTTTCTTTCTAATGGACTGTAGCTTTTAAGCATTTGATACCAATTTTTTTTATTTTTTTTTATTTTTAACTACTTCCCACCTGGCCACTGTATATAAACGGCCAGGTGGGAGCCGCCTACTTCTGATCGGACATTCCCGAACGTCCTTCAGAAGTAGGGGGATCGCGTGCGCGCGTGCCCGCGCAGCGGCGCGATCCCGATGCGCTCGTGTCACCCGGACACGGCGCATCTCGGATCGGCAGGAGGGCTCTGTGATTGGCCCTCCTGATCACATGACGGCCGTGTCCAATCACAGCCGTCATGTGATGTAAGCAAACAGCCGTTTGCTAGGCAAACGGCTCTCCTCTCCTCACACGGAAGTCGTCGTTGAGGAGAGGAGAGCTGATCGCTGCAGCGGCTGGTGATCAGTGAGTATGAGCTGTTTTTTTACTCACTGATCACCAATTTAGTGTCACCAACACCTGCAAAACACACATGTCCCCAAACACACATGTCCCCAAATAATAAAAACACATGTCCCCAAATAATAAAAACACATGTCCCTCACATATGTCCCAGTAAAATCACATGTGCCAATGATTATCTGCACACATATGTCCGTGATCACCTGCACACATCTGTACATGATCATTTGCGTACATATGTCCGTGATCACGCAAACCAATTATTATACACTTAAAGCGGTTCCGCACACATTTCATTTAGTAAATCTCTTTGCCTTTCAAATCAGGCAAAGAGTACTAAAGGAAGTGTGTTTTTTTTTTTTTTCCACTTACCTTGTAATCGATGACTTCCTTTTCTCTGTCTCTGCGGCGGTGGGCGGGGTCTCTGCGTCGATCGTCGTCACACCGCACTGTCTCCTGGGATCTGGTGTCATTGATCCTAGGAGTCAGTGCGGACATCTTCCGAAATCTCGCGAGATTTCGGCCACATCTTCCGAAATCTCGCGAGATGTCGGCAGATGTGCCGACATCTCGCGAGATTTCGGGGAACGCGAGCTGCACTTTGCCGTTACTGTGCACGCGCGAGCTCTGCGCAGTAACGGCGGTGCATGCTGGGCCATCTAAAGTGCCTGTGGGGTTTCACATGCCCACAGGCAAGATGGCACCCAGCAGGGAAGCATTATATAAATAAATTTATTGGAGGAAAACCGTCTGAGATCGATTATGAAGATGGAACACGTGAGTCCCCCAATTTACCTCGTAATCCTTGGCATTGTATTCCCCCAAAAAAAAAACACACAGTGCAGAACCGCTTTAACGGAATTTTTTTTTACTAAAAACATGTAGCAGAATACATTTTGGCTTAAATTTATGGCAAAATTTGATTTTATTGGATTTCGTTTAAAAAAGAAAGGAGAAAATCGTTTTTTTTTTTTTTTCAAAATTTCCGCTATTTTTTCGCTTATATCGCAAAAAATAAAAAACGGAGTCGTGAATAAATACCACCAAACTAAAGCTCTATTTGTGCGAACAAGATTATAAAAATTTCATTTGGGTACAGCATTGCATGACCGCGCAATTGTCATTGAAAGTGCGAGAGCGCTGAAAGCTGAAAATTGGTCTGGGAAGGAAGGGTGCGAAAGTGCCCAGTATTGTAGTGGTTAAGAAAAAAAAAAAAAAAAAAAACAGCTTGTAAGAAAATCTTCAAAGTATCACACAATAGGACATAAAAGCAAAACCATCCGTCATTGCAGTGCAAAATGATCTAACATCCTAGGTTACAATCTAGAGATCAGACTACACAGCTGAATATTTAATGGCTTACTGTTATGCTAACCACCACAAATTGCCCGAGTAATGAACAGGGCTTAAAACCAAGTAGACATATGCAAGCAACTTGAGCTAAAAAGCACATTTTCCTTCAATCACAGCACTTTGCAGCATAAATTAGTGTAGCACCTATCAGCCTCTCAAAATTATTTAATGATATCTGGGCTTAAGAAACAATAAATCATTTTCTGGCACAGACAATTCAATAACCTTTAAGAGCAATTGCTTCTTTCCCTGGCGAAGTGTAATGTAAAACAGCTCTGATTATACTGGTCAAGGAGAATGGAAAACACAATTTGCAAGCGTAATTTCCCCAAGTCAGATTTCAGCTGCACTTTGTGTTCGTTGGGGACGATCCCTACTGAGAGTTGTGTTCGGGGGGAACTTATTTCATTTGCAGGTTTGTGAACAAATACTCGACATTACTCACTTAATTTATAGCGTATTTGTTAGCAGGTACACACTGCGCTCTCAAGGCGACGACGCGTAACAAGTTTACACAGGGACACTGATGAATACGTTCACAAAACCACATTTTTGTTGTCAGGTTCTTGTTAGAAAACCCGTGAAAACACTTCGTCAGGCCTTCAGCTGTCTCTAATGTGGAGCGATGGTTCTGATTTTCCTTTCCCCTGAAGGCTGAAGCTGAGCACATGTGTTGCCACAGGCTTGTTTATTAGTGTTGCCTTCTGAAAAGTGATCCACAGTAGATTGCTTTTCAGAGGGCATAGGGCACGTGACGAGGAGGTGTTATATCACCACTTCACCACCCGTTTTACCTCCTAAAAGCCTTCACCGCCGCAACCGTGTGCATTGCAAGTGGGGAAGTGGCCCCATGAAATGGAAAGGTTCCCCCATGGGGTTTTATTGCCAGCAGTGGCGTTGCTAGGGGGTGGCTTTTGGGGCTATAGCCCCGAATCTGGGGCCCATAGCGCCAAGTCTCTGCAGGGGTCCCCAAGGGGAGGGGAGGCTCTCTGGGGACACTGATGTAAGTGGGGGGCTCTCTGGGGACCCTGATTTAAGAGGGAAACTCTCTGGGGACCCTGATTTAAGGGGGAGGCTCTCTGGGGACCCTGATTTAAGGGGGAGGCTCTCTGGGGACCCTGATTTAATTGGGAGGCTCTCCGGGGACCCTGATTTAAGGGGGAGGCTCTCTGGGGACCCTGATTTAATTGGGAGGCTCTCTGGGGACCCTGATTTAATTGGGAGGCTCTCTGGGGACCCTGATTTAAGGGGGAGGCTCTTTGGGGACCCTGATTTAAGGGGGAGGCTCTCTGAGGACCCTGATTTAAGGGGGAGGCTCTCTGGGGACACTGATTTAAGAGGGAATCTCTCTGGGGACCCTGATTTAATTGGGAGGCTCTCTGGGGACCCTGATTTAAGGGGAGGCTCTCTGGGGACCCTGATTTAAGGGGGAGGCTCTCTGGGGACCCTGATTTAAGGGGGAGGCTCTCTGGGGACCCTGATTTAATTGGGAGGCTCTCTGGGGACCCTGATTTAAGGGGGAGGCTCTCTGGGGACCCTGATTTAAGGGGGAGGCTCTCTGGGGACCCTGATTTAAGGGGGAGGCTCTCTGGGGACCCTGATTTAAAGGGGGAGGCTCTCTGGGGACCCTGATTTAAAGGGGGAGGCTCTCTGGGGACCCTGATTTAAGGGGGAGGCTCTTTGGGGACCCTGATTTAAGGGGGAGGCTCTCTGAGGACCCTGATTTAAGGGGGGGCTCTCTGGGGACACTGATGTAAGTGGGGGGCTCTCTGGGGACCCTGATTTAAGAGGGAAACTCTCTGGGGACCCTGATTTAATTGGGAGGCTCTCTGGGGACCCTGATTTAAGGGGGAGGCTCTCTGGGGACCCTGATTTAACAGGGAAACTCTCTGGGGACCCTGATTTAAGGGGGAAACTCTCTGGGGACCCTGATTTAATTGGGAGGCTCTCTGGGGACCCTGATTTAAGGGGGAAACTCTCTGGGGACCCTGATTTAAGGGGGAGGCTCTCTGGGGACCCTGATTTAAGGGGGAAACTCTCTGGGGACCCTGATTTAAGGGGGAGGCTCTCTGGGGACCCTGATTTAAGAGGGAAACTCTCTGGGGACCCTGATTTAATTGGGAGGCTCTCTGGGGACCCTGATTTAATTGGGAGGCTCTCTGGGGACCCTGATGTAAGGGGGGGCTCGATGGGGATATATATATATATATACACATACACACACACACACGTATATTATATACAGGTGTATGCCCGCCCAAGCGTATGACATTTTTTACTACGCTGCTATGGGCTCTAGCCCCAGATCTTTTGTAGACCTAGCAACGCCCCTGATTGCCAGCAAAAAATAATTCAAAAAAAATATTTTATTCTTTCTTTCTTAGAAAATTGATTTTATTAAGTAAAAATACAAAAAAAAGGACATTGATGTATTAAAACATGAGCTCTAGACATAAAGCTAAAACATGTGCATAATAATACAGCTGTGAGTACACGTAGAAAGGCGTAGCATGATATGAAAATGTATAGGGTCATACTATGCACCCCAACCCAGACGCGTTTCGACCATATAAATAGAAGTCTTCCTCTGGGGGAATACAGAGGGAGGAACTCTAAAAGAAAATGCATTGTAACAATGAGATCATTTAAATAATACTTTATAAGGACAATACATATTAATACTTGTACAAACAGTCATTGTAATTAAGATATATTTACCACTAACGGCTGAGCAAAGGAACTCCCGATTGCTGTGCCTGCCAAAGTATCCGACTAGTGCGACAAGCACTCCTGTCCCACTGTGCGGAGCGCGGGGGGGGGATGGACGCAAAGAAACCACCCCCAAGGCCCACAAGAGGCCGCGCTGAAACCCAGCAGCAAAAAAGGGGGCCAGGAGGAGAGGGGCCCGCGGGAGGGGCGTAGAAAGCAAAAAGGGAGGGGCCTCATTTACTTGATTGGGTTACACCTTCTGAACATAATATATGGAATCATTTTTGTCATGTGGATACTCCCGTACGGCTTAGGGGGCTGGGATTGGAGAGGAGTTAAAAAAGTGTCACAACTGCCTGTCTTTACTGTCCCCCAACCACAAGTGTAAACTAGGCTTTATTCCAAATGTGAAGAAATTGGGGAGACAGGTTAAGAGATCGCCCCTTCTTTCATTTTAATGCTGAACTCCACAGACATAAAAATGAAATGCATGTTAAAGAGATGTTTTACCTGCCAAGGGTTTTTATTTCTGTCCGTCCACTACTGAGATTTAGCACACAGCCCTGTCTAGCTAAGGGGGACCTGATCTTTAAAAAAACTGACCACACTAAGCAGGAGAGCACACCGTGGTAATTTCTCAAGCTATTCTGGGAACTCAGCCTGCTCTCCGCCAATAATCAGACTTCTTTCTCTGCTGCAGTTTCACTTTTATTTAAAGGTCCTCTGTAATTGGACAATAAGAGAAAATGCTGCACGCTGATGAGCTCATCTGTTTGTCACTTTGCTCTTTCCTCCAATCAGCATGGTAGCACACCTGACTGGCTTCTCTCTACCCCCTTCTGAGCTCTGCAGTACAGTAGGCTGTAAGAGGCTGACATCAAGTCAGATTCATGTATTTACACTGCTTACATTTAAAAAAATACATTAAAGTGGTTGTAAACCCTTACATACACCCAGTAAAGTGACTGGCCTCAGGTGATACAAATCCTCCTACATACGTTTTGCCTGTTTATCTGCAGTCTTCTCTCTACATCCGTTCAAAGTCCAGAACTTATAAAACTTGTCTGAGCTATCAAAAAAAAGGGGGCGGAGAGGTGAAGTTACACTCTGCATGGCTCAGTGAGGAGAGCTCTGATTGCTGATTGGAGGGAAGGGACACCCCCCCTCCATACAGCACACAGGAACAGAGCTGAGGCTGTCTTTCAGCCGGAGGTCTCACCCCTGTCACTTTTTGTTCTCTTTGTGTCCAGAAAACTTGTCAGAAGTGATTCATGCTGATAGCAGAGGAATGAAGCAGCAGACAGAAATTACACTTAGTGCTCCTAATTCAGACAAGCACACACTATAGAGGGATATGCTTTGTTCATATTTCATGTCTGAGGTTTACAACCACTTTAAATGATGTATTTATTATTACAGAGCTACATTATTATGTGTCCTATACGTCTGCCTGGAGTTCAGCTTTAAAATGTCGACAGGTAAATGGGAATATATTCTTCTTCTGGTTAATCCATAACATCATCATAAACGAATGAACCTCATTGTTCTTTATCTGAGGAGTATATGGAAGAGGCTGTGAGAGGCCTGGTGCTGTATCCACATGGCTCCCAACTGTCCCTGATTTGGAGGGACTGTCCCTGATTTGGAGCAATGTCCCTCTGTCCCTCTTTCCCCCTCATTTGGTTTAATCTATATAGTTGTATATAAAATGTACGTTTTATCTTTCAGAAAGTGTTTCCCAGTGCTAAACCTTTCATCCAAGTTATAAATTGCTGCATTTGTAAATTTTTTAAAGCCAACATAAAGGAATAGTAGTGGTAAAAAAAAAAAAGTCCCTTGTGGATTCAATTAAACTTTTTTGGGTTAATTCTCCTTTAAGGGGTGTGGCAGGGGGCGTGTCCTATACCTACATACATTTGCTAGTAGGTGTCCCTCATTCCCATCTCAAAACTAAACTTCAGCTTTGAGTGCTTTAATGCTTTCTACATTGTTTTAGGAGTAGGGCTGTTACCGATTAAAATTTTCATGTTCGATTAATTGATTTTTTTTTTTAACGATTAATCAACTAATTTGGATTAATTATAATGCACATAGAGATCCAACTACTTTTAGCTGCTCTCCTTGCATTGCAACTCTGCATTAGTCAGTGGTAAATGTGGTATACACTATATACAATCACCCGACACTAGTTAGTTTCCACAATCTATGACTTAACTTCACAGTTCACACAAATACGTTATAAAATTCAAACTGTAGCACTGACGTAAGTCATTTTTTTTCCCCAGTAGCGTGACAATCCCTCCACCTCCGGTCTAACTAATCACTCTCACCTTATGGCATGGACCCCTGTGCAAACAGGTGGTCATGCAAGTGGGTATGAAAAGGGTTAACACAGATCATAAACTTCTCTCACGTCTCCTTAGATCTCAGCAAGGACGCCAGGTCATGGGTAGAAAGAAAAGATCGAAGTGCTCACCGTTCAAAGCGGTTCTGCACACACTTTAGTAAATCTCTTTGCCGTCCAAATCAGGCAAAGAGTACTAAATTAAGTGTTTTTTTTTTCCCACTTACCTTGTAATTGCTGACGTTCTTTCCTCTGTCTTTTCGGCGGTGGGCGGGGTCTCTGCGTCGATCCTCGTCACGCCGCACTGTCTCCTGGGATCTGGTGTCATTGATCCCAGGAGTCAGTGCGCACATCTTCCGAAATCTCGCGAGATTTCGGCCACATCTTCGCGAGATTTTGGCGAACGTGAGCTACACTTTGCCGTTACTGCGCACGTGCGAGATCGGCGCAGTAACGGCGGTGCATGCTGGGCCATCTGAAGTGCCTGTGTGGTTTCACATGCCCACAGGCAAGATGGCACCCAGCAGCAAGATATTTTATAAATGTTTCTAGGTGACGAAAACCAGCAGCAGTTCACTTACAAAACGGAACAAGTGAGTGATTAATTTACATATGATAATCGTTTTCATTATACAAAAAAAAACAACAAACATTACAGACAGTGTCAGACCGCTTTAAGTATAAGATTAAATTTTTGTGTTCAAACACAAACTACTCACATAAAGATAATAAAAAAAGAAGCATGTAAAGCTGACAATCGTGTTAGTTCTGTCGGGCAGCAGCGGGTGACGTCATGCGCAGCTCCTCCCCCGTACGTGTTACGTTTAATCAGAACTTCGACGTCACCAGACTCCTCCCCCCTTTCCTTTGTTAGCAGATGAAGGCACTTGGAGAAGGGGGGGAGGAGTCCGGTGACGTTGATGTCCGTGACGTCACCGGATCTCCGACAGAACTCCCTGAAGACCCGGAAGCCGTCGGAGAGGTGAAAGAATTTTGATCGATCCAAAAAATTAACGATTAATTCGAGGAATTAATCTTTAATTTCCACAGCCCTACTTAGGAGTCGGTCTGAAACTATTTAACTTGTCAGCAAAGAGTAGTTCAGAGTTTATTTTGTTTCAGTGTGCTGTTGATGACTAGTGGGGGGTTTAAAACGCATTGCGAAATGTTTCCTGTGTGCTAGAAGTCAGTTTGAAGTTACTTGTACAAGCTTATGTCTAACACACTGTGCCTTGGACTTTTCAAAGGACACAAACTTTTTCGCATAATCACCGGCAGCGAAGCAATGTTACAGGAAAAGAAAAAAAAAAAATTGTTTTGTTGAGGTCTTTCTTAATCCATCCTGATGCAGAGAACGCCAAGAATGTAATACACTAAGGGAAAGATTAGCGTAACAGTTGCTAGGGCTAAAAGTGTCAAAAACTGCTGTTTTTTCCAGAATCTCACAGTGGAGCTTCTGAGTCACAAACCAGCGCTATATTCCAGCAATTACTGGGGTCATGGCTGTGACCGGAAGTTTGGTCACATGCTTATTTACAGCTGTGGGGGCAGCTTATAGAAGCTGGTGCAGGGCCAAAATGGCAAAATCACTCCCACAAGGCCTGGGATTTACAAAACAGACACTGTCACTTTGCTGCATGGAGGTTAGAGACGAATGCTGTTATATCACCCACTGTGTTCTCCTCCTTATCAGCAAATTGTACTAACCATGGTAGTGGGGGTTATTGTGGCTTCACTCTTAATGTAATGTTAAAAATGATGTACAGTATCTCACAAAAGTGAGTACACCCCCTCACATTTTTGTAAATATTTTATTCAATCTTTTCATGTGACAACACTGAAGAAATGACACTTTGCTACAATGTAAAGTAGTGAGTGTACAGCTTGTATAACAGTGTAAATCTGCTGTCCCCTTAAAATAACTCAACACACAGCCATTAATGTCTAAACCGCTGGCAACAAAAGTGAGTACACCCCTAAGTAAAAGTGGCCAAATTGGGCCTAAAGTGTCAATATTTTGTGTGGCCACCATTATTTTCCAGCACTTCCCTAACCCTCTTGGGCATGGAGTTCACCAGAGCTTCACAAGTTGCGACTGGAGTTCTCTTCCACTCCTTCATGATGACATCACAGAGCTGGTGGATGTTAGAGACCTTGCGCTCCTCCACCTTCCGTTTGAGGATGCATCACAGATGCTCAATAGGGTTTAGGTCTGGAGACATGCTTGGCCAGTCCATCACCTTTACCCTCAGCTTCTTTAGCAAGGCAGTGGTCGTCTTGAGGTGTGTTTGGGGTCGTTATTATTTTGGAATACTGCCCTGCGGCCCAGTCTCCGAAGGGAGGGGGTCATGCTCTGCTTCAGTATGTCACAGTACATGTTGGCAGTCATGGTTCCCTCAATGAACAGTTGCTCCCCAGTGCCGACAGCACTCATGCAGCCCCAGACCATGACACTCCCACCACCATGCTGGGCTGTAGGCAAGACACACTTGTCTTTGTACTCCTCACCTGGTTGCCGCCACACATGCTTGACACCATCTGAACCAAATAAGTTTATCTTGGTCTCATCAGACCACAGGACATGGTTCCAGTAATCCATGTCCTTAGTCTGCTTGTCTTCAACAAACTGTTTGCAGGCTTACTTGTGCATCATTTTAAGAAGAGGCTTCCTTCTGGCACGACAGCCATGCAGACCAATTTGATGCAGTGTGCAGTGTATGGTCTGAGCACTTACAGGCTGACCCCCCCACCCCTTCAACCTCTGCAGAAATGCTGGCAGCACTCATATGTCTATTTCCCAAAGACAACCTCTGGATATGACACTGAGCATGTGCTCTCAACTTCTTTGGTCGACCATGGCGAGGCCTGTTCTGAGTGGAATCTGTCCTGTTAAAGCGCTGTATGGTCTTGGTCAATGTGCTGCAGCTCAGTTTCAGGGCTTTGACAATCTTCTTATAGCCTAGGCCATCTTTAACCACTTCCCACCCGGCCAATGTAGATATACGGCTGGGTGGGAGCCGTCTACTTCTGATAGGACGTTCAGGAACGTCCTTCAGAAGTAGAGGGATCGTGCGCGCGTGCCCGCGCAGCGGCGCGATCCCGATGCGGCCGTGTCACCCGGACACGGCGCATCTCGAATCGGCAGGAGGGCACGGTGATTGGCCCTCCTGATCACATGACGGCCGTGACGAATCACGGCTGTCATGTGATGTAAACAAACAGCCGGTTGCTAGGCAATCGGCCCTCCTCTCCTCACACGGAAGTCGTCGGTGAGGAGAGGAGAGCGGATCGCTGCAGCCGGCTGGTGATCAGTGAGTATGAGATGTTTTTTTACTCACTGATCACCAGTCTAGGGTCCCCCATAGTAAAACACACGTCCCCACAGTAAAACACACATGTCCCCACAGTAAAACACACATGTCCCCACAGTAAAACACACATGTCCCCAAAACACACATGTCCCCAAAACACACATGTCCCTAAATAATAAAAACACCTGTCCCTCACATATGTCCCACTAAAATCACATGTGCCAATGATTATCTGCACACATATGTCCGTGATCACCTGCACACCCCTTTTACATGATCATTTGCGTACATATGTCCGTGATCACGCGAACCAATTATTATACACTTAACGGAATTTTTTTTACAAAAAACATGTAGCAGAATACATTTTGGCTTAAATTTATGACAAAATTTGATTTTATTGGATTTCTTTTAAAAAAGAAAGGAGAAAATATTGTTTTTTTTCAAAATTTCCGCTATGTTTTCGCTTATATCGCAAAAAATAAAAAACGGAGTCGCGAATAAATACCACCAAACTAAAGCTCTATTTGTGCGAACAAAATGATAAAAAATTCATTTGGTTACAGCATTGCATGACCGCGCAATTGTCACTGAAAGTGCGCGAGCGCTGAAAGCTGAAAATTGGTCTGGGCAGGAAGGGTGTTTAAGTGCACAGTAGGCAAGTGGTTAAGTAGAGCAACAATTCTTTTTTTAAGATCCTCAGAGAGTTCTTTGCCATGAGGTGCCATGTTGAACTTTCAGTTACCAGTATGTGGCAGTGAGTAACATAACACCGGGGAGGGAAAATGGTTAATTGGGCCCAATTTGGACATTTTCACTTAGGGGTGTACTCACTTTTGTTGCCAGCAGTTTAGACAATATTGGCTGTGTGTTGAGTCATTTTGAAGGTGCAGCAAATTTATACTGTTATACAAGCTGTACACTCACTACTTTACATTTCTTCAGTGTTGTCATATATAATGTACACACACACACACACACACAAACACCTGTACACACATAGTAGGGAAGGAAGGTGTGGCTGGGGAAAGGGTTTGGGTGTGGTTGGGCAGAGTTTGGGCGTGGTTGGGGTGGAGAGTTGGACATAGAGGGTGAGTTCCTGCACCTTTTCTCTGAGAAAAAAAGCCCTGCTTAACACTATCTTCAAACTATGTGTACCGTACCTTAGGTATCACATATAAAAACATGTGGTTGCAGTAAAGATCCTCTTTAACACAACAACATAAAGGGTACTTGATCCTAGTCAAACCAATATAATGAAGCAAATCAAATCCAGATCATTATATTGTCAGTTAAATGCTTAACACCTTCATTTTTGAAGGTTACACAAGGTACTATTGGCTTAATACACATACTTTGTAAGTTTTGTCTAATAATCCAAGTATAGTTAGTTCCTTTATGTTAGTTACAAATATAGGATGGTCAGAAGCATTGCTGGCTACCAGCCTTGTGCTCATCCTCATTGGTTTTGTAGAAAGAAGCTGAGTATTGAACAAAAGCCAAGTGTCTATTGGAAAGACCTAAAAGAGACACTGGCAGTAAACAGTGGCATTAACACACAGCTACACTGATAAAACATTGAGTTAATGGGGTGAAGCAAAGCATGTAGTCGTGTTTACTAAAACGCACTGTCTTTAAAACCACCAAACAATAGACACTTTCACTGTTGTCACAGTAGTGAGGATGTGTTAACAAGTAAAATAATATCTTACTTCTTCCAATATTCAAGTGTGTTTTGAGCCATCCTGGCAAAAAAGGTTACATATTGCAGGGCCTGGTATGAGTTGTAATCGGGTCATATCAAGTATACTTATTGTACTTGCAATAGGGCTTTTTCTCCCTGTACTCTCACCCTTGAAGAAGGAGGAAAACACATATATCTCCGAAACGCATTGGGTTTGCGTTATCATTCATGACCTGGATGTGTACTTATGTATTTTGTTGAATTTATATGGTGTCTAGACACTTTACTTTTAATGCATTTATCTTTATGCTATTTTCTTCAATAAATCTTTTTATATACTTATATCAATACTCTACCTAAAACTTTTTCTTGGGCAAAAAACGGTGTGCCTTAAAAGTCCACCACACAGGGGATACCTTCCTTTTCTATATCAAGTATACAGTATAAATCATGGCAAGCCCACCAGATTCTAATGCCTATTAGACATGTGCACAATAGAAAAATTTGTTTATTTTCGTTTCGTTTCTTTCGTTTCCGTTGATTCGTAAATTCGTAAGTCGTCGGTGTTCGTATTCGTAACGATTCGTATTTTCGTAAGAGTTATTTTTTTCGTTGATTCGTTTTTCGGTTAGTTTAATTTTCGTTTATTCGAAATTCGGACGCATTCGTATTTTCGTAGATTTAGTTACATTCGTACTTTCGTTAGATTGATTTATTCGTACTTTCGTAACATTGTTTTCGTAGATTCGTAATCGGAACATAATTCATAATTTTATGAAATGTGTATGCTATTATTACATTTTAAGAGACACGGAAAATTACGAATCGAAAAAAAAAAAAAGCAGTTACGAATGTACGAATTTTTTCGTTCAATCCATTCGAAGCACGTTAAGCAGCGCCATTGTAAGGGACACGGAAAATTACCAATTCAACAAAAAAAAAAAAAAAAGTTACGAATTTTTTCGTTGTTCCTGTTTTAGTTTTTCGGATTTTCTTCTTTCGTAGTTTTGTTGTTTCTTGTTTTTCGGATTCGTTCGATTCGAACATTCGTTAAAATTTTTAGCGAATCGTTCGTTCATTCGTACGATAACGAATGAACGAATATAACGAATTTTAACGAAAAACGAAAAAAAAAAAAAACGAAACGAATTGCACATGTCTAATGCCTATGCATTTAACTCTTGTCCTTTATGATGCCACAATCCTGAAGGGTTATATCTGGATGGCAAGTAAAGGCTTCTTTCCAGAAAATAAAAGATGCCAGTTATCTGATATGGATAAGGATTCTGACCTCCCAAACAGCTGTCCAATGGCTGCAGGTACGCTAATCACACACACGGGTGAAAATGCTTGTAAAAGTCCAAGCATCACAAATGTCAGAACATTTGCTGTTGCATTCGTAGTCATGATATCAAAGATGTCAATTTACGTAAAATGCTTCTAGAGAAGGACTTCATCATCTAATCTCAGAATCGACTGTACACAGATTAAGCGGCACTTTGCTTGTTTGACCTTCTAAAATCAATCTGCCTGCCATAACCATGCCTAGGACAAGGAACTCTGACCTCAGCCTACAAGAACGAACCTTGATCTTGGCCTACTTATCAGCAGGCACTGACTTTGGCCAGCTCAACAACATTATGACGAATGCTTCTGCCTGCACACTCTGCCTTAGAATTAGTTTTGCGTATCTTGCAAATAACCTGCAGTTAATAATAGGGGAATAAAGCCAGATCCTACCCCACCCCAGCTGGAAAAAAAAGCCTCACAAACCACTGGAAATGGCTGTCAGTTGATCTCCTGTGGAGCTTCCTTTGGTAGCAGTATCTGGTGATTGAAATCTGTTCTCTGTACTTCTGCTTAGGCAACTGGTCTTGTGTCTCTCGGCCAGCAGTTCTGGCCTTTTTTCGGCTGCCTAGTGTGCATGGACCCTTATAGTGCTGCATTCAGCTGTCAGCTCACCCAAGAAACTTCATGTTGTTCTAGGTATTGGGAAATATAGGGTGGATTTGATTTAAATCAAGTTGATTTAAATCACGATTTTAATCATGATTTAGATCAATAGTAAAAAGGCTTGATTTAAATCAACTCTATTTAATTAATAATATTTAAAGAGCAACTGTCATCTCTGTCCTGCAGCGACTCCTCCTCTGACCCGCTGTTGACTCATCGACAGTGCCATTCACTTTAATGGGACATCTGGCGATGCGCCATTGACTCAACAAGGTGAGGGACATGGCGGAAGCAGGTGAGTGGATGCCCGCTAACAGGCGCTGCCATGATGGATCTGAAGTGACAGGTGCTCTTTAAATGTAAGGCCTCATTCTTGCTGGTAGTTAGAATCTTTAATATTTGCAAACAAAATTAAGGTTTCCTATTTAGAATAATAAGCTGTCAGGTTAGTAAAACAGCGATATCAGAACCGATTCAATCATACCGTTTGTAGTGTACATAGATTTGCAAAACAATGGGCTAAAGGAATATTCCTGAACTTTGTTTTATCTCATGATTACTGTGAAATTGTGTGAATGCATCAATGCAGTGGATGTTGTTAGCGCAGCTTTCAGAGCTTAGATTCATTGAATGAGTTTAGCAAAAAATGGAAATATTGCAAAATATACAGCCTCATGCTACATAACTAAGCTTCATTTTATGCTAAATAAACAAAATTATTAATGTATCTTAAATAGAAAACTATTTTTAGATAGATTTTTACTCCAAATGCATTGTATTAAAATAAATTTGATATAAAAAAAAAATCAGATTTAAATCACAAAAATCAGAATTTTTTTTTAAATCATCAATCTTTATCCACCCTGTTGGGAAACATGTGGAACTTCTAATTTCTCCACATTGTGAAAAATCCAGTGTCTTGGGAGCCTATCACCAGGCCTCAGCAACTTTGTGTGGGGGTTGAGTGGTGTGTGTATAGCCCTGGACAGCCTGGCTGCAGATTGGAGCAGCAGATAGGGCTATAAAGTGAGCCTATTACTTTGTGCTGTATGGGTGAAGTACAGAATATTTTATATATATATATATATATATATATATATATATATATATATATATATATATATATATATATATATATATATATATATATATATATATATATATATATATATATATATATATACACACACACACACACACATATACATATACACACACACACAGTATTAGGTATATATATACACCATACATCATTTCTAACCGATGGTCACTTGTAGAAAAAAAGCGGTGACTGTGGAATCTGGGTCACAAAAAGCACAGTTCCACATAACAAAATGGTAGCGAAACATTCGCTTTTATAATGTTCAATTATAATACAATAATAGTTAGTAAGCTCTAATGTCCTATTATAAGTAACTGAATCTCGTAGTAATTATTATTTCTTTATTACATATTACTCTAAAAGTTAAAAGTTTATCAACTTTTACATTTTTTTTTTGCTCTTGATTATATAATTGTTAAAATTGATTGTAACACCTTTCTAAAAACATATAGCCTACTTAAATCTTGAAATGCTTGTAACTACAAGAAATACTAAGATCTGACATGTAAATTCAACTAATGCTACCATTTAATGTAATCAATATTTTGTTAATTGTACCAATGTTTATATTTTCAAAATCAATAAACAAATTGGACAAGAAAAAAAAAAAAGAAACACTGTTCCTCCCACTTGCCGCCACTATTCAAAAATCATGAAATTGTATGTTTCTAGTCCTACTACTAATGAATTTCTCAAATGAATTCCCATTATTGTAGCATAACATCTTCATATGATTGTCCTAGAGACTGAGAATTCATTGGCTGGATTTTATTACACGAGTGAGCAATGGAACAAATGCTCTGCCTTAGGTTTCAAGCCCCTGCAGTCTAGAGTTCGCACCTACACAGCTTGGCGATTCCGCAGCAGATTGCCATGCACTGTTCCTGGCTCAATGACCCTATTATCCATCACACCACAAAGATAAGCAGATCCCTATTACATTACATTCAGGTTAATACCTGTTTGGATTGTTTATGCTAAATGGTTTTTCCAGGAGAAAATGATTCCTGGAATCCTTTCAAATCTCTGAAGTGATTCTGCCATTATTTTCAGTGCAAACAACTCTCTCATTGTTAGAAATTGTCAGACACCTCAAACGTGTTGGAAATGTGAGCACTTCCTCCCACACTAGATAGAGTGGGTTTGGGGCCGGTCTGTGGTTTTTGTTAATTTGTTCTTTTTGGCCTTCATTTTTGAATTGGCATATAGGCCCTGGCCTAGTGGTATCTTGGTTTTTAACACTAGGAGGCCCATGTCGGAAGCAACTGAAAACACGTTTAAATCACAGACTCCCCAACCTGCTTCCACCCTAAAAAGTGCCCCCTACACTAAAGGACCTACTAGCTTTTATTCTTTATCCTATCTGAACACTTAATCCAACCCCCTTAAAGTAACAGTTTAACACTTAATCCCAAACATTTAACACATAATCCTTAATCTAAGGCTAAACACTTAAACCTTCTTAACCTCACGTTACTGCTAACACTTAACCTAACACCTAGAGTAAGATTTAACACCAACCTAACACTTAATCTAACCCCCAAAGTAAGCATTTAACTCTTATTATATACCCCTAAGATTTTAAATAAAATACATTTAGTGTAGTTGTGCATTTCTCTTAAAATAGTTACATGTATTTTTTTCATGTAACGTATTTTTTTGCTATCAACCCCCTGACATTCCTGCAGTAGCCAGATGGGGATTGGGAGGGAATGACAAAGAGAAAACCAGCACACCAGCACACCATGTAGATTCTAAAACAGGATTTATTGAAATCCCATGTCGGCAAAATAAGTTACACCAACTTTTCAAGAGCACAGTGGTGTTCTTTTTCAAGATGACAGACCAGGATTGGGATTGGATTGTGCTAACAGGGAACATACTGACAGGAGGAGGGAATTGTGTAAGCATTGCTCCTTCAATGTGTATTTGGCAAACTGCCGTCTTTCACCATTGTATTCCTTAACTCAAACACAGAAAGTGGTGTCATAATGTCTGGAAGAGGTGGGTTTAACAAAAGTTCTGGATAGAATTACAAATTATTTGCCAGGTACAGTCCAAGCATATGTTTTTTTAATGCTGTATTTAGTCGTTTACCATAAAGTAGAACTATAGGCAAAACTTTTTTTTTTTTTGGATGGAACAAGGTAGGGTTTATAACTCTTGTCAAATTTTTTTTTCCACCATCTGTGTCCCATTTTGGAGATTTCCCTTCACTTCCTGTCCCATAGCCAAACAGGAAGTGAGAGGAAATTCAGGCAAGTTAAGGGAACCCTTGAGGACCCCCAGTTCACCGGAAATAGTGTCCGCATTGGAAGAGTTCCCCTCTATTACTTTTCTGGGGACAACCAAAAATTTGGGATTTTCTTTACTTTCACTTTCAATGATAATGGTAAACAGGACAAATAGAGAGGTTAAGTCTCCCTAACGGGGCACAGACAGGAATAGATACTGACAGGTGTTATAATACCTCTCTACTCTATCTAAAACAAAACAAAAAAGTTTTGTCTTCAGTTATAACCTAACCATGACCCTAACACTAGCCTTACCCCCAAAGTATTCCATACTACTAAAAACGTACCCCTTCTGCAACATACAGTACCTTATTCAGAGGTATTGGACCAAATCTTTTTGCTGAATCCCTTTTTTTTATATAGACAGATATATATATTTATTAGGGCTGTTACTGATTAAAATTTTCGTGTTCGATTAATCGATTTTTTAAAATCGATTAATTTTGATTAATTATAACGCACATACAGATCCAACTACTTTTAGCTGATCTAATTGCATTGCAACTCTGCATTAGTCAGTGGTAAATGTGGTATACAGGGGGCCCCTGAGTTACGAACTCGTTAGGGACTGGCCGCCTGTTCTTATGTCGGAATTGTTCGTAAGTCGGCCGCGCATGCGCAGACCGACAATTAAGGACAATTACGGACATTTCCGATGTTCCGTCCAATGCCGTTCTGCGCATGCGCGGCAAATTACGGACATTTTCGAAGTTTGCCGTCATTTTCCGAGGCTCTGTCTCGCAGAGCGGCCGGAGGATGGCGGAAAATGGGGAGGGCCCCTGCAGCGCCCCGTTCGTAAGTAGGGGATGTTCGTAGGTCGGGCGTTCGTAAGTCGGGGACCCCCTGTATACAATCACCCAACACTAGTTAGTTTCCAATCCAATCCATGACTTAACTTCACAGTTCACACAAATATGTTTTAAATTCAAACTGTAGCACTGATCTTAGTAATTTTTTTTTCCACAGTAGCGTGACAATCCCTCCACCTCCGGTCTAACTAATCACTCTCACCTTATGGCATGGACCCCTGTGCAAACAGGTAGTCATGCAACCGGGTATCAAAAGGGTTAACACGGACCATAAACTTCTCTTACATCTCCTTAGATCTCAGAAAGGACACCAGGTCATGGGTAGAAAGAAAAGATCTAAGTGCTCACCGCTTAAGTATAAGATTGAATTTTTGTGTTCAAACACAAACTACTCACATAAAGATGATAAAAACACAGCTTGTAAAGCCGACAATTGTGTTAGTTCCGTAGGGCAGCAACAGGTGAAATCATGCATAGCTCCTCCCCCGTACGCGTTACGTTCAATCAGAACTTCAACGTCAGCGGACTCCTCCTCCTTCCCTTCGTTAGCAGACGGAGGCACTTGGGGAAGGAGGAAGGAGTCCAGTGATGTCGATGTCCGTGATGTCACCGGATCTCCAACGGAACTCCCTGAAGACCCGGAAGCCGGCAGAGAGAGGCGAGTACCAATCCAAAGAATTTTGATTGATTAAAAAATGTTTGAACATTAAAAAAAATTAACGATTGATCGAGGAATTAATCTTTAATTTCCACAGCCCTAATATTTATCAATACCTACCGATCATGTCCTGATTTTTTTTTTTGATCAAAAACAAAATAGTTTGTCATGGATGTAGGTTGGTCATAATTATCTGATAAAAATCACCATTTTTCTCACCTAAATATCCAAAGAACCTCCCAGAAAAGGTGCCGCTAGCGTGTGTGCAACCTTTTCTACTCCAACCTCCCGTAGCCTGAATAGGAACGCTTAAATTACGTGAGTTCTTGTTTATTACTGAAGTCTTGTCAGTAAACATCTTTAGACGGCTAGATCATGCCTGCACATCTGACTGCTCTCTGATGTCCAAGACCAGGTTAAATAATCACTTTGCTATTCAAAAATTGCATATAATAAAATGATATAACCTCTCCTAGTCAAACTGGGGTTTTGCTTTATTAAGTTTGCATGAAAGCTTAAGTTCAGGGAACTATAAAAAGCAATTCACTATATACCGTATACTATATAACCATTTTTTATGGGAAACATGAATTTCGACAGTGTCAGTTTAGCCATTTTTCACAGTTTTCTACCGTTCTTGTTGACCGTGAAAAAATGGAAAGTACAGCAAAAACAAAAACAATCAATTTGCCAACCTTTATAAACTGACCCCACTAAATACTAGATTTACAGATCTCTGTTATTTTAATAAATCCAATGACTAGTTCAGTCTAGCTATTTTCTATGTCGAGACTGGCTGGCTATTGCTGATGGCAATTTAACAATGCCTCATAAAACTCACCACAGAGCAACACTGCATCAACTCACTTGACCTAGAAGTTGAAAGTCAAAGCTCATCAAATAGGAACATTACTGTTAAAAGACGTCCTTGCAGGCTGCACAGTTCTTCTACTGAATTGCGCAGAGGGAGATTCCTATTGGCTGCCATCTGAGTCGAGAATCAAGATGTAGCACTTGTGCAATTAGGCATGACTCATTGGGCCCTTAAATATTTCAGTAGATAGTATGCAGATGCAGACTTTAACCAAATGAGCTCCAGAACAAGCAACAAATTGAACTTCAAGCAAACAGATGGCATATGTGACACAAAATATATATATATACACAGCGCAATAGAATTTGATCGAGCAGTTTAATATTCCATATTTTCTGTATTAAACAAGATGAACACTCAGATATGCAAGGTGTGATTGTGTGAGACATAGCATCAATAAAATGACATTTTTTATATGTTAAGAATGTTTTCAAATGTGAACAACAACAACAACAACACCCATATCATAGGAAGGTAGATAGACAAATAGGTATAGGTTAATGTCAGATATGATGCTAAATATACAGTTGAAATATATAGATTTTTTTTTTTTCTGCTAAAGGATTTGTAATTCTAAGCAGTTAATCCTGTTATCTAGACACCCCTGCTACACAGCACAGCCAGGTGTTTACTGCTATATGACCTTTACTGCTATAGCACCACAACTTGGTTAAGAAAACATTTCCCTCTGTAGTATACATCCTATTTGCCCAGTACGGAGACTACATAGTGGTCCTCTCATTGAAGCTCAAATGCACCAAGTCAGCTGTTAACCTCCCTGGCGGTATGATTATTTCAGATTTTAGGTGCTGAAAGCGGTACCATTATTTTGCATGGAAACTTGGTGTTTTATATTGTAGGCCTGTAACTCTAACAAATACCGTATTTATCGGCGTATAACACGCACCGGCGTATAACACGCACCCCAAGTTTAGGAGGGAATTTTAAGGAAAAAAAGTTTTAGGAGAGAAGTTTAGGGAAAAAAAAAAAAATTACATTTAAGCGTCATTTGCAGCTTGCCCAGCGTCATTTGCAGCTTGCCCAGCGTCATTTGCAGCTTGCCCAGCGTCATTTGCAGCCTTTCCCAGCATCATTTGCAGCCTGCCCAGCGTCATTTGCAACCTGCCCAGCGTCATTTGTAGCTTGCCCAGCGTCATTTGTAGCTTGCCCGGCGTCATTTGCAGCTTGCTAGTGTCATTTGCAGCTTGCTAGTGTCATTTGCAGTTCGCCATCGTTTAAATTTCCCGCCGCGAGAAATACCGCGCATGCGCGGCCGAAAAAGACCGAACCGCGGCCGAAAAAGACCGAGCCGACTGTTCAGCTCCGCTCGGAGTCCCGCCTCCCTGCTGTTTCGGGAGCGAGCGCAGGGAGGCGGGACTACGAGCGGAGCTGAACAGCCGGCTTCGGTCTTTTTCGGCCGCGCTTCGGCTTTTTCCGGCCTTTTTCGGCCGCGGTTCGGCCTTTTTCGGCCGCGGTCGCCATTTTTCGGCGCCGCAACCGATTTTTGTCATTTTTTTTTTGGGTATCGGCGTATAACACGCACCCACGACTTTCCCCCGATTTTAAGGGGGAAAAAGTGCGTGTTATACGCCGATAAATACGGTAATTCACTTAAATCCGTCCAAACAAGAGTCTAATAGACATCCCGGGTATGATAAAATTTGAAATACGAAATCATAAATTATAATACTATATATATATATATATATATATATATATATATATATATATATATATAATAACTAACTATAAATAACAAATAATAATATAATAATAATAAAAATTATTCAATAATGTAATCAAATCGAAAACACTGAAATTTGCTCAGTTGCAGAATTGTCGCTGTCGCTGTCACTTTAAAAGCACTTTTGACGTATGGACAATCTCCAATTTCCTGGCATAAAGAATAGTATTTATAATATAACACTGCATGCAGGACACTGGACAAACCATTAGGGACAAAGGGGATGTGTAATTATTTGATATAGTACTGTAACCTGTAAGATTACAGTATACTGTATCTATACTGTGTTTTTTACTTTTGGAATTTGGCGGTGAACTCCGTTCCCGTGCATCGCAACGCTCGCAGGGAACGGAGCTTGGCACTGTAACAGATCCAGCGAGACACAGCGGCTCGCAGATCACATCGGGGAGACATCATAGGATCCAGGGGACAAGGTAAGTAAACCTGTACATGGATCCTGCGATGCGATCCCAAGTCTGGCTCGGGAATACCGCTTTTGGTACTGAAAACTCACCCCAAACCAGACGCGGGAATACCGCAAGGGAGGCTACTGAACGTCTATTGTGGATTTTGCTGCAATTGGTCCCCTTCCCAATTGCTATACGTATCAGCTACGCCACACTAGGGGGCTTGCATACTCATGTATACTATGCTATGTGTACTTCCAAATGTATGAAGCTACGTTGTGCCACTGTGTATTGATGTATGGCTTTTTTGATGTTTGAAAAATATGACATTTTTCAATGTATTGAAACTGAAAACATTCCCTGTCTGCTGATTGTACATAGAATATGAAGTGGCAGAGTGGAGGAGTGATCTCTGCTTTTGCCTCCTGTAAGCACATGTTCACTGTAGCAGAGCCCCATGGTTAGCAATACTGGCCCTTGCTGATCCAGTCTTAGCATTGCTGTCTAGGGGATTACAGGGCATGTTTATGAATTAATTCAAGACATACAAAAATGCAGTAAAAGTTGTTCTATAGATCTCCCCAAAAAAGACTTAAAGCGTTTGTTAACCCAAAAAAGAAAAAAGTTGATCCTACTTGTTTAACCTTCCTGGCAAGTTTCCCGAGTGTGACTCAGGGTTAAATTTCAGTACAATTAGTGGTAACCCCGAGCCACACTCGGGATCGCATCCCAGGATCATGGTGCAGGTTACTTACCTTGTCCCCAGGATCCTGCGATGTCCCCCCTGCTGTGTCTGTGGGCTGTGTCCTCTGTCTGATGCCTCTGTGTGCCAGACTTCATTGCCGTCGCGACTGATTACATTACTGTATGAAATCATTTCACATCACTTTTGTCCCTAGTGCTTTGTCCAGTGCCCTGCATGCACGTTTATATTATATATACTCTTTCTGCCTGGAAACTTGAGATTGTCCATGGCAACCAAAAAGTATCCCTTTACATCAAAAGCGCTTTGAGACCAGCTAGAAAACAGCGATAGTAAATTAGAATTGCAGAATTGAGCAATAGTGAATTATTAATTTTATTATTATTATATTATTATTTTTTATAATTATTTAAAGTTATTTATTATATTATAATTTATGATTTCATGTTTCAAACTTTATCATACCCGGGATGTCTACTAGACTCTTGTTTTGACAGATTTAAATGCGTTATTATTAAGAATTACAGTCCTAAAATATAAAAACGCCAAATTTCTATGCAAAACAATTGTACCGATTTGAGACGCAAAAATCTGACATAATCACACCGCCAGGGTGGTTAAAGCATGTTATTTGACACAGTGCTTGTCATGTGTGATTTAGGCCCTGTAACACCTGAAAAAAACTGGTTGATCCTGCCAGTTTCTCCCCACCCCTCTGTAAACTGACCACGGTGTATCATGGCTGCTGAGACAAGACACCATGGTCAGTTTACATGCCATGATGTCTGTCATCAGCAGTCTGCTATCTGCTCCCCTCTCTGCTCCTGTGTCCTCCTCCCCTTCCTGTCTGTGTGTGAGCTGCCCCTCCCCCTCCTGCTGCTCTCATAACACTAACCTGTATACACCATCAGCACCGCCTCCTATTGCAGTGTTCCCCTCTGTGATTTATGATTTATAAATATAAATGCTGTAAATACCTAATTTAAGAGCCGAGATTGCGATTGCATGACCAGCCAGCTCTCTCCTCCTCCAGACTCCAGACTGACATCAGCAGAGAAATCTCAGCTCCGCCCACTGCATCTCTCAGAGGAGGAAAGGAGAAAGCTGGCCAGTCATGTGATCGCAATCTCGACAGTGAAATTAGGTATTTGCAGCATTTATTTTTATAAATCACACACAGAGGGGATACTACAATAGGAGGTAGTGCTGATGGTATATACAGGTTAGAGTGTCTTAACAACCACTTTAAGATGCACTTGCCAGTGGTCAAAGCAGAGCTGCATAGGATTTAAATTGTTGTAAGCGTAGATTAACAGTACTACATTTTGATGGCTGTTCTACGATAGTGGTGTTCTGGGTTTGTTTTAGCCTATGATAAACCCTTTTTGTTTAGTTTCTTTCTCAGTCTATACACACACTGGATTATTACAAAATATACCCTTCATTATGTGTGTGCATGTTTGTATGACTCTGCTAGAGACATTAGATTGTAAGCTCTTTGAAGGAACCAATATGAATGGTTCTGTATAGCTCTGCAGAATATGATGACATGACATAAATAAATAATGATAATAAAGTCTGCTCTGCTATTAACCAACCACAAAGTCAACCACATGTACTATAGTTGTTTATTTGATCCATTTGTCATTGTAGGCCCTCAATGCTGATGTATCATGATTATGAGGCTCATACATTAAAACAGAATGCAAGAAATGGATATTATAAATAGTGCCGCTCAAAGTGAACAACCTCATTCCTGCTGATACAGTACAAAATACTTTTTACCTACTGGAACAGATTACAGTTTAGTGTTAGCCCATGGGAATGTTTCTTTACAGGTTCTCACTAATGTAATGTACTGTATATGTCACTACTAAGATTTCTTCTTATTTCCTGTCCCACTAGCACTTGGTGGCTTTGGCTCGGGAAGTAAGAGGAGAGCTATCTAAAAAGGGACACAAGTAGAGTGACCACATGTCCCGGATTGCCCGGGACAGTACTGCAATCGACAGGTCTGTCCCAGGTCCTGTGCACCTTCATTCCGGGACAATACAGTGTCCCGGAATGAAGCTGACAGAGGAGAAAACCCCGCCATAGCGATGGCGCTCGCTCCGCCTCCACCATCACCTGAGACTCTTCTATTGGCCAGGCCATGGTTGCTACAGCCTCCTGGCGTCTAGCAACCAGTGACGTCACGACCAGGACTCCCTGCCCTGCATTCAAAGAACTTCCTTCTCTGCGCCTAGTGCTCTCCGCACGGCCGGCTCCACCACCGATGCCCACCCCACCTACCTCCTCTATCATCTCAGGGCCGGCTCTACCACGGACGTCCGGTACCCACCTCCTCTATCTTCTCCGTGCTTGCGCAGGCTCCGCCTCCACCATGGATGTCATCTCCGGGCCAGCTCCGCCTCCACCATGGACGTCCGCCGGCACAAACCTCCTCTTTCATCTCCGGGCTCCAGCACCTTTTAAAGCAAGGGACTCCCCTGTGCCACACTGCTACTGGGAGGAGCCACAGCGGCGGGGGCTATTCACCTTCCCTGGGAGGCCGGGGCAAGCGACACTGCACAGTGGGCATTTTGCAGGTTCAAGTGACACTGCACAGTGGGCAGGCTGCGGGTGGAAAGTGACACTGCACAGTGGGCAGGCTGCGGGTGGCAAGTGACACTGCATCTGGTGGCATGTGACGGTGACAAGTGACACACTGCATCTGGTGCCAGGTGACAGTGGCAAGGGGTAAGATGCATCTGGTGGCAAGTGACCTGCTCAGGGTTCCCACTGATTCTGCATTATGGTAAGTTGAACTATTTCATTATATATTATAATGTAGTACTAGAAATAATGTGCTCCAATCATCCTGACACCATATCAAGCATGGTGTCGGGATGATTCAAGTGCCAACACCAGCCATTCGCCCAACAAATCACCCGCCACCAAATTTCCCATCAACCTACATTCTCCCATCCCCCAACCTAATTTCAAAGGTCCAAAGGTCGGGGTCCACTGCTCTAAAACCCTTGTCGGCGAGAGTTTTGAAATCTTTTTTTGGGAAGAGGGGGGGGGGGGGGGGGGGTATCACTGAATGTCAGTTTGGAAATGTGGTCACCCTAGACACAAGGCAGAATTTAAAACCTTCAAGAGGTTCAAGTCTTCCCCACTCTATCCAATACTTAAACAAAGTTTTCTAAATGTCGATCTTAAGCATTTACTGTAGAAGCAATGCCATAATTGAGCAGGTGCACTAGGTACATCTTTCATTTTTCGGAGGTAGCAGGTAGCATAGGTAACTTGAGTAGAGGACTCAAGGCTTTCCTTGCAGATGGCTAAATTTATAATGCCTTCCAAAAGAACCCTAAAGACCTTTTGAGTTGTAATTTCCTACTGAAATGGGGATGTCAGCCCCTCGCAGGTTGGACTGGGAATGGCTATAATCCCTGAACCTTTATAGCTCTTCCGTTAAAAATGGGGTAAAACAGTAAAATTAAAATGTCAACAAGCTTGGGCTAAATAGACAAACTGAAAAGCAATTGGGAATTATAAAACTGGGGAAATATAATATCCAACATTCTAGCAAACAGGAGGCATATGTTTACAACACATTCCTTCTCTATTTCTATATATATCTGCAACAAAATATGCACAGATATTTATGCAGAAAGAGGCTGATGTCTTTGTAGGCGGACAATAAAGAATATTTCTGTAAGATAATTAAAGAAAGTTCTGATCTATTATATATTTATACATGTGAACACACAGGAATGGAGGCATTCCCCTAAGTAAATCATGCATTTAATTTTATACCAAGCAGAGCACAGCAAACTGGCTCTGGGAGTTTGCCTGAGGTAACCTAATAAAAACCAAGAAAAAAAAAAAAGAGGCAATGGATTTTGGAATCTTTATTTCTAATGTGAAAAATGTCTGGGCATTGTTAACCACTTCAGCCCCGGAAGATTTGGCTGCTCAATGACCAGGCCATTTTTTGCGATACGGAACTGCGTCCATTTAACTGACAATTGCGTGGTCGTGCAATGCTGTACACAAACAAAATTGACGTCCTTTTTTCCCCACAAATAGAGCTTTCTTTTGGTGGTATTTGATCACCTCTATGGTTTTTTATGTTTTGCGCGATAAACAAAAAAAGCGTGACAATTTTGAAAAAAAAACACAATATTTTGTAAATTTTGCTATAATAAATATCCCCAATTTTTTTTTAAAAAAGCTAATTTTTTCCTCAGTTTAAGCTGATATGTATTTTTTTTACATACTTTTGGTAATAAAAATAAGCGTATATTGATTGGTTTGCGCAAAAGTTATAACGTCTACCAAATATGGGAATGATTTATGGCATTTTAATTTTGTTTACTAGTAATGGTGGTGATCAGCGATTTTTATCGGGACTGTGACATTATGGCGGACAGATTGGACACTTTTGACAAATTTTTGGGACCATTGACAATTATACAGCGATCAGTGCGATACAAATGCACTGATTACTGTGTAAATGTCACTGACATGGAAGGGGTTAACACTAAGGGGTGATCAAGGGGTTAACTGTGTTGCCTGGTGTGTGTTCTAACTGTAGGGGGGTGGGAGTGACTGGAGTAAAATGGCAGATCCTTGTTTCTAGCTAGTAGGAACTCACGATCTGCCTCTCCTCTCCTCACAGAACAGGGATTTGTGTGTTTACACACACATGTCCCTGTTCTGGCTCTCGTGTCCGCGATCGCGCATGACCGCCGGTCACATGCATTGGCACCCCCCGCAGTGCTCGCACGCATGCTATCCTGCTTAAAGCGACCGGCGTACAGCTACGACGATTCGCGGGATCGTGCCAACCTGCTGCAGTATAATGACGGCGGCTGGTCAGCAAACAGTTAAAGAAACTCCTTTCTGAGAGAAATACTGTATAGTTAGTCTTCCATTGCTAAACACCCCTTCTGAAAATACTGATCCAATGGCTTCCACACTTTAAGTCACTGTCCTGGAACAAGTATGCTGATCAGGTGTCTGTATAGGACTTTCATGATCTGCATTGTTTCTGCTGGTGAGAAGGCTGGTCAGGCAACTACCATTTTCACATTAGGTCATTAATGGCAGCTGTAGCAGAGTGCCCATTTACTCACCATACTCAAATTCAGGTGCAGGCCTGTTTTCCTGCCTTGTGCATACCCTCGGGAAAGATAGCTTCCTCTGCTTGCCTCCCTCAGCAGCCAAGAGATACTACCTCTGATGAGGTGTAGGCAGCTGGGCAAGTGATCTGCAGCCAGGTAACCAGCCCTCCACTGTCAAAACCAACATGTGGGTAGCCTAGCAACAGCTTAAGAGCATGCAGCTTCTTCATAAGACCCATCTACAGTGTGGAGCACCTTCCCAATTGCTACCATAGTGGGTTGCTCCTTTGTCCTGGGTCCTTAGATCCTTCCAGCTGTTTGCCTGTGTTACCAGAGTTACCTGGACTTTGAGAGGGATGCTGTTTATAAGGGTAATTCCAAGGGTAATGCTGAACCGTTTTACTGAATTAGGGATTCTCAGCTGGAAACTGTTGCTTTAGAGTTTATGCTTTACAGCCAGCCACATGTTACTCTGATACTTTGCTTGCACAGCTCTCATGTTGAATAATTCTGCAGTGTACACATGCTCTTTGCCACCCTGAAACAGTTTTGCATTATTGCTTTCAACTGCTTGCGCCTGTTTAGTAAAAGTCCAAGTTACAGTCTATTATATAGCCTCCAAATATTTAACAGTACACAATTCCTTTAAAAGTACAATAGTAGTAGGCTATGGACATATACAAGATGTATTTGTATTGGAATACTTCAAGTAGAGTTGTACACAGAACAGCTGTGGGGGGTCACTGCCCTGGAACATGCATGCAGATTAGAAAGTGAGTGTGTGTGCATAAAATTGGGTGATTGGAAAGCTGTGACACACACACACGTGTAAACTAATTTGGTGCATTAGAATAACGACCAGGGCTTAGGACAATAAAGTCAGACACATACCATATATTAAGGTATAGCTGGTCACTGTATGCTCAGCTTCTCCATTTTGTTGGTTCGTTATCCAGTCGGATTTGGTCTGATCTGATAACTGACCTATGTTTGGGTACCTTAAAAGAAATACTGAAGGCAGCACAGGAGGGATCATAAAACAGCCTGCCAAGGTTATTGAAAAAGTAAGCTTTCACTTCCTGGAGGAAACAGAACTGGAAGAAAATATCCTTGGGAATTTGGCACGCAGATGACCTTTTTTCCCTCAAAATTTAAATTCCTTATTAAAAAAAATATATGTATATATTTCTGAGCAGTTTGTGAAACATAACTTTTGACAGAAGTAATTTTGTAAAAAAGAAAAGGATATGTTCACACTTGAATGCATCTTCTACATGGGGGAGAGCATATTTACTAGACATGTGCATTCGTTTTCATCCGAATGCATTTTTGTCCGAATTTCAGGTATTTTCGTTATTGTTTTAACAAATGATAACGAAAGTGCAGAATCCGAAAAACAAAAAAGATTTGACAGAAACAAATGCTTTATTTTCGTTTTCGTTGTGACAACAGTTCGATATAGATAGGAGATTCAACGCTGACAATAACAATCTGTGTCCATTGAACCTGTGGTCAAATGTGCCTAACCTTAACTCTATTAGTCCAAGATTATTCTACATAGAGAGAAAAGATTCGACGTAGAGAGAAAAGATTCGACGTAGTGAGGAAAGATTCGACGTAGAGAGGAAAGATTCGACGTAGAGAGGAAAGATTCGACGTAGAGAGGAAAGATCCGACGTAGAGAGGAAAGATTCGACGTAGAGAGGAAAGATTCGACGTAGAGAGGAAAGATTTGACGTAGAGAGAAAAGATTCGGCGTAGAGAGGAAAGATTCGGCGTAGAGAGGAAAGATTCGGCGTAGAGAGGAAAGATTTGACGTAGAGAGGAAAGATTTGACGTAGAGAGGAAAGATTTGACGTAGAGAGAAAAGATTCGGCGTAGAGAGAAAAGATTTGACGTAGAGAGAAAAGATTGCTGCTGTAATTGGGTGGAATTGCAGCTAAACTATACAGAGTCATACAGTTTAGCTGCTCCGTCGAATCTTCTTTGAACATTCGACAGACACAATAAGCCTTCAATGACAGATTTGAGCTTAATTCATTTGGATTTTCGGACGAATGCAATTTCGGGAGTAACTAAATACATTTATTTTTTGGACGAAAACGAAATTCCGAAACAAAATATTTCAGTGTGCACGTGTCTAATTTACTAAACTGAAGCGTGCAAAATCTGGTGCAGCTCTGTATAGAAACCAATCAGCTTCCAGGGTTTATTGTCAAAGCTTAACTGAACAAGCTGAAGTTAGATGCCAAGTGGCTACCATGCACAGCTGGACCAGATTCTAGGTGCTCCAATTTTAGTAAATCTCCCCCATACTGTACATCTTCACAGTTTAGCCACCAAAGAAAAAGAAAGGAACCCAGCTTGCAGTAAAGATGCATTTGACAAATATATTAGAAACACATTCAAAGCAAATCTGTCAGGACAGAAATATGGAAGCTGCCATTGTTTAATGGTTAGTGAAGGTGCAAGCTTCAGGACTGACATTCTTGTTTTGTGTGTCACTATTTAGAAAGTGAGTGACCCAGGCTTTCATATTAATTGCCCTGACACCTGCTATACACATGCTTGCTGTGGGTCACTGGCTTATCACACAAAGGTGGAAGAATCAGGATGAAATATACCCTCCAGTCTTGGAATATAACCCTATACCAGGGTGAGGGTTCAGACATGACAAGTGCTGAAGAGGACATTGGCCCAGAGAAAATAAAAGAGCAGACCAATGCTGTGTTAGCATGATAAGTAAGCAGCTGGAGTGGTGGGAATTTTATTGTAGATTAGTTCAGGAGTGTTAGGCCCCTTGCACACTGGGGCATTTTTCAGGCGGTACATCGCTAAAAATAGCGCCTGTACAGCGCCTGAAAAAATCTGGCCCAATTCACTCCAGTGTGAAAGCCGGCGAGCTTTCACACTGGAGCGGTGCGCTAGCAGGACGGTCAAAAAAGTCCTGCTAGCAGCATCTTTGGAGCGGTATAGGAGCGGTGTATTCACCGCTCCTACCCATTGATTTCAATGGGACACCGCGGTAATACCAGCTGCAGCGGCGCTTTGCGGGGGATTTTAACCCTTTTTCGGCCGCTAGCGGGGGTTAAAACCGCACCGCTAGCGGCCGAATACCGCGGCTAAAACGACGGTAAAGCAGCGCTAAATATAGCGCTGATTTACCGTTGCCGCCGCTCCCATCCCAGTGTGAAAGGGGCCTTAGGCATGTTGGAAAAGTGTAGTTCTCTATTAATATACACATATACAGTAAGGCATGCTAAAGTGGCACCTCAAGCTATATTATCATAAATGATAATTTAGCTTGAGAAGCCACTTTATCACACCTGAAGAAGACCCTGTCTCTAGACCATTCAATTCAAAAAAATCTTCCCAAAAGATTTTATTGTAAGCTCCAATGAGCAGGGCCCTCTGATCCCTCCTGTATTGATTTGTGTTGTAATTGTACTGTCTGCCCTCATGTTGTAAAGCGCTGCGCAAACTGTTGGCGCTATATAAATCCTGTATAATAATAATAATAATAACGTGCATATAAAGTATTGTATATATGTAATTTACTGGTAAAAGTCTCCCTTATGTAGACACCATAAGCCCTGAGACAGCTGGGCATCTCTATCTTGGATGTGATCTTAGAAGCCCTGACTCATAGAGGTCACGTTAATGCTAAATAAGCATCTAAAATACTTGATATTTCTGTGTTTTTATCTACATATCTTTCTATTGCTGACAGGCTCTCTTCCTGGGTGGCATTGTTGGTTATAATATTGGGGTCAAATTAATCAATATATCTCAAGAATATATATATATATATAATTTTTTTTTAGCCCATTGATACTAGTTATAGTGGAACTATACTTACTATACTCCATAAATGTGGTGTGTAGGTTATCCTGCTGGCTGCTGTCATCTTTGGCCAGTCTTCTCCAGATCTTCAGATCTTCAGCTTCTTTGATTGGCCAGGCCAAGATGAAGTCAGTCCCATGCATGCGTGGGAGTTCATTCATCATGGCAGATGCCAAAATTGTACACTGGGACGTGTGTGCAATCAAGCAGGTAAGAATATTTGAATGCAGAAGAGACATAGTATATCTGTTCAGTGTTAAAAAGCCTGCCTATTCGCTACTTTCTTCCCTTCTACTAGTACGTGGCAATAAAGTGAGTATAGCCTCAAATAGCATAAAAATACAAGAAAAGATTTAAAGTACCATCATCCATGTCAATAGTTTTAGAAGCAGGGGGTAATAAAGTTATAGATACAGTTGCTGATTCTGCATCGTAAGAAACTATACCCACAAGGTTTTTGGAAGTGGACTATCTCGGGAATAGGTATTGGATCAAATAAATCATAGTAAATAGAAAAAATACAAAATATATTTAATGAAAGAAAACATATATGAATAAAATATGTACATCTGTACAGACAAATTCAATTTAAAATCCAGTTAACCGCACCACAACATAGTATGTCAAGACAAATTTATATCGGGCTTCTTCTACTTCTACTCCTACTAGTACAGCATGAAAGAATAAGATGAAGAATCTGATTGGTTACTATAGACAATACAAATTTAATCATTTTCAAGTCACTTCAATAAATAAAGTACCTTAGTCATTCACTTGAACATTTTCTTTAAAAAAAGTGTGTGTAGCTGCCAAATTGTTTAAAAGATTGACTCTCAGCTTAAATATCCCCGCAGAAAAGAGGAGTCAAATAGTGCAAATTCAGAGAGTTAGACAAGCTAGTTACAGCTAATTATGTTCAGTAGACACGCTTGCTTTTGCTCCTGTGCGAGTGTTTATTTCAGCTCCCAGTGCTCTGATAGCTCGTGACAGCTTGCTGGGACACAAGAAAAGAAGTAGGTCAGGGTAAGCTGGAATCAGCAGCGGAGGATCCCATTAGACAGGCTTGTAGGGCAATAGCAAGTCTGTGATGTAGTGACAGTATAAGATACACATAACAAACAGCCCGAGGACAGCCTCCAGCAAAACCAGTATATTTATCCTCTGTGTGTTATAATGATCCTGCATATAGCTTAGCCAGACTGCAATTCATTGTATAAAACTTATCAAGAAAGACATCCTATCAAAAGATGGCTTCGCACGTACTGAAAATATGTAAAGCCACAGGACATGCAAAGCACGCTCTAATCTATCAGTTGCCCTTATACAGCAAAATTCTCTGCTTACTTCAGCAAAACAGTTTGTATTATTTGCTGTGCCAGGTAGGCACCAACAACTGTACGATACCATCTCTAAATTGTAAAGAATTTTTTAGACATTAAGCATCTCTTGCGGATGGGGGAAGACTGTAGTCATGAGTCAGAAGACAATTGACCTTGTACATATACAGGGGATCCCCGAGTTACGAACTCGTTAGGGACTGTCCGCCTGTTCTTAACTCGGAAATGTTCGCAAGTTTACGTACATTTCCGATGTTTGCCGTCATTTTCCGAGGCTCCGTCTGGCCGTGCATGCGCAGAATGGCCGAAGGACAGTGGAAAATGGCAGAGGGTCCCCACAGCGCCCGGTTCGTAAGTAGGAGATGTTCGTAGGTCGGGCGTTTGTAAGTCGGGGACCCCCTGTAATGCACAAGGAAAGGAAACATTAAAGTGGTGTTTCCCCCTAAAAAAAAAAAAAAAAAAAAAGGTTAAAATTCCTAAAAAAAATAAAAAAATAACTGGAAAACATTTTTTTTACATACCTCTAAATGCCTGTTGCTAGGAGGTCCCTCGTAGTCTGCCTCCTGCGCTGCCTCGGCTGGTGACATCACTTCCCCTCAACGCAGGAAAAGCTCCCCAGTCCTCTGGGACCTGTCACGTGTCCCAGATGACTGTGAGGCCAATCGCGGTGCGCGGCCCTGCTCGCGCATACGCAGTGGTGCCTGGCTGTGAAGCCACAGCCGGGTGCCCACAGTTGCAATGCCGGCGCCGCCGAGTGGATCGGGGGGAGAGTGGAGCTTCAACCCCCTGAATCGCTGGACACTGGAACAGGTAAGTGTCCGATTATTAAAAGTCAGCAGCTGCAGTATTTGTAGCTGCTGACTTTTAATTTTTTAGTTTTTTTGAGAGATACACCTCTTTAAGGTGCCACACCTAGTAGTCAATATTATATCTAATTTCATTATGTATCGACACATTCCTTTATTTCAACCGGGTGGGATAAAAGAGAAAAACATTGTGGCTCTCCATGTCCCCCCCCCCAAAAAAAGCCAAGGACGGCTGTGTGAAAAGCAATTCATTTTGACAAGATATTATAAATGCCCCACACCATATAAAGGAAAAAAATCATAAAAAGGAATGTTTCTGGGTAAGTGATAACACTAAAACCCGAGTCTTCCAGGATTTGGCATTATTAACTCTACACTACCAGTTCTCAGTGGATGTTCCAAATCTATAATATTATACTATTTAATATCTATGTGTTCACAAGAACTTGATAGAAGATGAGCTTACCTGTAGTTTGCCTAGAACTTTCGCCCCTTTCAGAAGTTCGCCATATGTATATTAGGTTGGCTTTGAATGTATGTACCCTCCTGGACAGAGGGGGTATTGGGAGGGATTATTTTGAATGGGAATGCACAGTGCAAGCAGAACAGCATACGGTACTTTACAAGCAAGTTAAAAAAAATGACAGGTTCTCTTTAGAACAGCAGAAAGCTTCCCTCTTGATTTTACTAAGTTACATTATTTTTTTTTTGTTAAATAACAAACATGTTATACTTTCCTGCTCTGCTCAATGGCAAGCTGCATACTGGAGGTTTGTTACCTCAATGCAGAGAAGGCAATAAGGTAAAAACCTTCTGCCTTTAAACCACTTTAAAGTGGTTCAAAAGGGTAGAACTTTTTTTTCCCCTTAATGCATTCTCTGCATTAAGGTAAAAAACCTTCTGCCTACAGCTCTACCCCAGGCCCCCTGAATACTTACCCGAGCCTGATCTAAATCCAACGACATGCAGAAGATCAGCAGCTCTCTCGGCTCTCTCTCCTTATTGGACAGAGTGATGCTGCTGTCAATTACTGCCAGTGGGGGGGGGGGCAAGCTGTGCTCTGTGTGTCAATGGACACACAGAGCCAGGTCAGGAGCAAGCATGCACATGTGCAAGATGCTTGCTATGGGGGCACTCGGCGGTGAGGGGGTGGGGCCGGAGGAGGATTGGGGCTGCTAAAAACAGACTAAAACATGTTTGTTTGTTATTTTAATATAAAAAATATATTTAGAATCACTTTAAGTCAAATGTAAGCAAGCTGAAAGAAAACCTGTGCTTTGCCCCTCCCCAGCAGCACACACTAACCCTATCCACTCTACTACAGCTCCATTGCCATGTTGGGTATATAGGAATCAACTTATTTATGTAACTCATTCCATGTGAAAGCCAACCAACCAACCAAGCCATTCAACAAGAACCAGCACTGTCATATACCATATACAGCCAATAGCCATGTTCAAGCTATGAATTAAAGCAACCTTGTCATTAAAAACAAAAACCCAAAACAGGTCTACTATAAAAAAATAAAAAGGGCCCCAGAAGGCCATTCCATTTAACAGAAATCTTCTGCTGCAGGGGAAACCAATACTGTAATTTCCCTTGGTCTTCCGCTATGCTCAGTGGTTCCTCCCAATGACTTCCATGTCAATACTGTGTCCTGAAATTTATTTGGAGTTTGTCGGGAGGAACCACCAAGCACAGCCAGGGATGAAGAAGATGAACACTCATGGAAGCGTTAGTGTCTGAGCGGAGGATTTCTTATTAACAGGGCAGTGTTCTAGAGGCATGAACAGCGGGTAAGGTAAGTATCCACTCTTTTTTTAGACTTGTTTTTGATTTTTGTTTTGTAATGACACGATCACTTTAAGACACTTAAACCAAACAAACCTTTAGTAGCACCTTTACAAAAGACCCTAATGCCGCGTACACACGAGAGGACTTTTCGACAGCAACTAATCCGTCCGACAATTTGATCGTGTGTGGGGTCCATCGGACTTTTGCTGTCGAAAAATCCGACAGACTTTAGAAATAGAACATGTCTTAAATTTTCCCAACGGAAATCTGCTGGACCCAGTTCCTATCGAAAATTCCGCTCGTCTGTGTGCTAGTCCGACGGACAAACAACAATGCTAGGGCAGCTATTGGCTACTGGCTATGAACTTGCTTATTCTAGTAAGTCATCACGTTCAAATCCTTCAGAATTTAGTGTGATTATGTGTGGCCAAGTCCATTCATTCGAAAAGTTTGTCGGAACTCCGTCGAAAGTCCGTCGAAAAGTCCACTCGTGATAAAAGTGACACAATCTACCTTTCTTGTAGCGGATGCTCTTGTAATATTCAGACACAAATAACAAAAAAAAAATCTATTTTGCACATAATTTTTAATAAAAAGAAAATATGCAAAATGTATATTTTTCTAAATAATGTATGTCCTTTCACAAGCACAGCAAAATAACTACATGCATTCATGACATAATATTAATAATAATGTTTTAGGCTGCCACTAAATGTAGCAGTTCTTAAAGATCTAAATTGTTAAACTTGCAGGTTTTAAAGCAGTAAATTAAACAAAAAACAAAATTGCCAGCATAAAAAAATATAACTGAAAGGCTAAAAAAATAAAATTACCATTCACCACTGAAAAGGAAACCTCCTCCTGTAATCTCTGAGGGGCAGGGAACATCTGTCATTATTCAATACGGTAAGGTTTTATTGCTACAACAAAGCATCCTGTACAATTAATCTCTAACAGGTCTTATTCATGGGGCCCTTGAACTGTTGGTTCCTACAGACTCGCAGCAAGCAATATAGAGTCGTTGGTGCTTTGGGAATAAGCTAGGAATAGTACACTTCAACAATTTAACTAAAAAAGAAATGACCAGGGGAAGAAAAGTCCCAAAAATACAAACAATAATGCAAAATATTATATTTTTATGCTATGGCAATACTACTTGTGAAATAGATTTTTTTTTCATTAAATTGAAATTGAAATTGAAATTGAACTGCAACAACCCACGTGCCACCACATTAGGTGGCAACGCACATTGCATGAGTTGGTGTGCTGTGATGCTATTCATTGTAAATGGCACCTCAATGCAACATTTTTTTTTCTAAATAAAGAAGCTTGAATTCACTGAAGAAAGCAATTGCCACTTTTTTAACTTACGCCGCATACACACGGTCGGAATTCTCGTCGGAAAAAGCTCTGATGGTTTTCCCGTCGGAATTCTGACCGAATTTTGCACAAACTGTCTTGCCTACACATGGTCACACCAAATTCCGATGGTCAATAACACCACGGCATACAACACGTTCGACTGCACTATAAAAAGGGAAGTTTAATGCTTCTGAGCATGCGTCGAATAGTTCCCGAGCATGCGTCGTAATTTTGCGTGTCGGAATTGCATACACACAATCGGAAAATTCGATAGAAAGGTTTTCCGTCGGAAAAATTAAGAACAGGTTTTCAATCCAAAGTCCGTCGGAAATTCCGACAGAAAAATACCGATGGGCATACACATGGTCGGAAAATCCGATGAAAAGCTCCCATCAGACTGTTTCCATCGGAAATTCCGACCGTGTGTACGCGGCATTAGATTCTGAAAACGATACGTCTAGTCACACATTTTGTACATCATGCATTGCAGAAATTTTTTTTCTTTTTTCATACTGAGGAGGGGAAGGAGCAATGGACACACTCGTATACAAGAATTTAGACATATCCAGCTGTTTCCCGAGAGAGGCCTAATACAGTCTTTTTACAAAGAAGAAAGCAGAGTTTGGACAGATAACTAACTGGTTGAGGACTTAAATGCTTGACATAGTTGCTCACAGATGTAAAATGTCAGATGGTTTAGAAAATAAAATACAAGAATAAAGACCATGCTCACGGATATGTGATTTGACGTTAATATTCTTAAGTCTACAACTGTGAGTGGTGTACCTCAGGGTTAAGTTTGGACTCTAAATTCTTTATAAATTACACTGAGTTTGAAATTAAAAATACAATTTCTATATTTGCAAATGATGAAAAGTCATGTAGTGTAATACAATAAATACATAGAAGAGGTTTCTAACTTAACAGCTGACCTAGACATATTGGATAATTGAGCAACTACATGACAAGCAAGGTTCAGCGTGGATTAATGTAAGGTTATGCTTTTAGGTGGTGGAAAATGTATGCAGCATACAATCTGTGGGTGGGTGCGAGGTTATATGAATCAATGGAAAAATGATCTAGATGTACTTGTATTAGATTATAGACTTAATAACAGTGCAAAGTCACCCTGCAGCATCCAAAGCTAGCAAAATACTTTTACGTAAAAAATCATTTTGCCCATATAGCATTAGTACTGCCTCATCTTGAAAATGTAATTAATTGTTGTCCACCAGTTCACAAAGAGAATGTTCTAGAACTGGGGAAACACACAGAAGAAAAACTGAAATGATTAAGAAGCATAGAGGACTTTTATATAAAGTAATAAAATACCTGTGAAAATGTCAGTGGAAAACTGTTCACTTGGGACTTGTAGCTATCACATTTAACTGGTCGTGTTCTGTAATGTTGAAATTGTTATGCAAGCAGCAAAAACGTCTTTAACATTACAGAACAAGTCCAGCTGAACGTGACTACTAACTGTACAATGACTTGAATAAATAAAGATTTTCACAAACATATTAATTTGAGGTCACCACAGAAGACACAAGGGCACACCTTATGGTTGGTAGGAAAGAAGTTTTTCTGTCACAGGAACTGGGTTTTGTGTATTCTAGTAGATTGTTTCAATAGATGAATGATATTCACCTATGAGAACTTAGGTTTTACTTACAAATAAACAAAAATGCATAACTAAGAGGAGGGCTAAAGATTTTGCAGATTAGATTTAGGGGTCTAAAAAAATATTATGCTGATAAAGCAAACTTGATTACATTTACTCAAAAAGTGAAGGTTTGTTATATTATGTTATAAAGAAAATTTGGAAATGTTGTCAGATTATAATTTTATTTAATTTTCATACATAAAAGTACAAAAAAAAAATCCAGAAATTATTTAGTCTTCTTACCATTATACATAAGAAAAATTAAGTTTCACACATCTTCAGCTATAATATTTCAATAACATTTTGCATCTTTGCTAGCCCTAAATTATTAACTTTATGTTTCCATTATCCAGAGGAAGTATCTGGCTGGCTTTATCCCCAAAGATTCACTCACAAAAGAAAGAAAGGGGGAAAAAAACAAACAAATAAAAAACATACAGTATACACACACACACATATATAAACATACGCTTACCCATACACTTATCTACATGCACAGAAAACACACCCATATGCATAAATCTATACATATATTTCCTCCGCATGGGTACTTGCACCACCCACCTCAGCCCTACCTCTTCTTATCCACTTAAATCCCTTGATAAAGCTCTTATAAAACACAGCACTCTAAATTTAGTAGTCCAACAGAAAGATTTCCACAGGGTCGGCCCTTCCACAAATTTGGTATATTTATCATACAAAGTGGCTGATAATTCCTCCATTCTTTGTAGACATTGCATTTCATCCACCCACTACCTCAGATTAGGTGAGGAGGAGGACTTCCATTATTTTGGTATGAATGCTCTAGCAGTCATCAAAAAAACCCAGTAAAAGTCCCTCCTTGGTGTTTTTCATTGAACCCGGGATAATGGCCAATAACCTCATTTGAGGAACTCAGGTTATTTGTGCCCCAAATAAGTAGTTGTATATGTCAAATATAGCTGTGACCACCAATAAGGTGCCTGGGTGGTCTTGACACCTTCAACATAAACCAGATTGCTGGGGAAATATCTTGTGTAACCTTAATGGATAATGGAACCATCAAGATAACAACTTAAAATTCTTCTCTTGTATCCTACTTGTGATAGACATATTGTGAGTCAAAATAGAGGCCTTATAAACCTTGTTTCGAGGAATTGTACACTAATTCCTTTTCCCATTCTGCTATGTAATATGGTAAATTTGGGGATACATGGGATAGCAGAATTGCTTAGATAGTAGAAAATTGTGAAATGTTTATAGTACCAAGCACTTTGTCTGGAATTCCTCCTGAAAAGTAGCAGTGCACTTCCTGGTATGTGAGTGTGCCTTGGCACTCCTGTGTATTTTCAGTGTGTCATCTAAGGCACTGCTGCCTTTGACTGTTAGTCTTGGGGGATTTAGAATTAGCTTTGGTAATGTCCCTTCTTTTCTGCTCATTGTTCTTTATGGAGGCTCTTATCTGAGGAAGCAAAGCCCTTTCCCTACCAAGATTGTATAAGATCAGCGTGAATAGCAAGATTTTATGAAATGTTCAACAAGATTTTGCAAAGTTTTCTGCAAGCTATGAGCAGCTTTTTCGACGTTTTTAAAGCACCCTTCACCTCCTGATAGGATAGGATACTCAGATCTTAATGGGAGTGCTGATTATCACTTTAAACAAGCTGCTAGCAGGCTTCAGCAGGCTTTCAACAAGCTTCCAGTAGTGCTCAAACCTGCTATCAGCTTGTTTAAAGTGGCAATCAGCACTCCCATTAGTATCTATGTTCAACATTTACTAACTAGAGCTGAAGAATGCTTTAAAATCTTCAAACAAAGCTTGCTGAAAGCTCTGCAAATGCTTTGCTGTTCACTTCTCCTATACAAGCTGAAGCTGGTGTGAAGAAGACCTAAGTCAGTAATGGGGAAACATCAGCTGTAGGGAGACCACATGCATTACTAGTGATGTGTCCTCTGCCTGCCTTTTTAAAAGATTGATTTTGCCTTCCTCTGGATCCCCAAGGTTTTCTGACAATTATTATTATTTATTTTTTCTAAGCCCCCGTACACACGGTTGGAAATTCCGACCACAAAATCCATCGGATTTTTTTCCGACGGATTTTGTCCGAGACTGGTGTTGCATACACACGGTCGGACAAAGTTGTCGGAAAATCCGATCATTCTGAACGTGTTGGCGTTCGTTGCGTACGATGGAACTACATAGAGGCTAGTAGCCAATAGCTTCTGTCTCGTAATTTGATCTGAGCATGCAAGGCACTTTGTCCGTCGGAATCTACACACGATCGGAAAAAGTCTGATCGGATTTTGTTGTCGAAAAATTTGAGAGCAGGATCTCAATTCCGACGGAAAAAGTCCGATGGAGCCCACACATGGGCGGATTTTCCAACAACATGGTCCGATTAGACATTTTCCGTCGGAATTTCCGACCGTGTGTACGGGGCATAAGGCTGAGCTTAGTTGACTTTTTCAGCCTACATAACTATGATGTTCTTATGATGATAGTGGGTTAACAACTATAGTATGTAAGAGATTAGAGATTTTCAGCTTTAATAATTGCAAATGTAGCAGGAATTTGGTGCGATTAATATTAATTGGTAATTTTTCACCAAGCAGAACATGCCTCCACACTGGACAGAACTTTGTCGGAGAGGATTATGGATAATGTGCCATTTTATAGTGCATTGTGTACAGAATAAGACACGCATCTACCATATCTTAAAAAATACTTACATTTGGGATGTATCGGCCAGCATTGCTTGATAGATGTGTTATTACTGCTGACCTATGCTTGACTGTATAATTATTGCTATTATATGTCCTTACAACCTTAAAGTCAGAGGGACACTTGACTGGCATAAGGAAGTGTCAATGTTGCTTTCAAAATTCATGTTATTGTCAAACATATTCTTTCTGAAATAAGTGCTGGTTAGTGTACGTTTCAACACACAAGTGTTATTAGAGGATGCATACAACATTGTAGACATGGAGCTAAGCTGCAAACATCTCACAGCTTCAAAAGAAAGCATTGCATATTCTCACCAAGCACGTATTTTGAGTTATTATTGCAGTGTCCTTTAAGGACAACTGTACATTACAAATATTTAAATTAATCTGCCCACCCCGTAAGGGCAGCCTACCTGGTAAAATATTTATCTTCCTATTTACTATGTAGTCCTGCCTGGAGGCCCCTATTCATTCCTATGGTGGACTCCACTTCATGGCTGGAGGCCACGGTGGGTATGGGAATAAATGGCAGCATAACGTTCAGTATGTACAGTATGAAGAGGACCCAGAGAGGACATTTTTATTTTTTTTACAAAGACTGTTGGTCTTGAGCAGGGCTGCACAGTGAAGATCACTGTAGCAAGTAGGAAAGTAAGTGCGTTACCAGGGGAGTGGGGGTTAATTAAAGAACGTCTGTACTAAAAGTACTTTTGTACTTTGAAGTAATAAAATATGTTACATTTCTACATGCCTGCGTTTCCATATTTGTGTTGTTCTATGAAATGTAGTTATTTGTAGATTATCCACTAGAGGTAAAAGTATATGTAGCTATTAGAGAAGATAAAACTATATACAGGGGGTCCCCGGGTTACAAACAAGATAGGGACTGTAGATTTGTTCTTAAGTTGAATCTGTTTGTAAGTCGGAACAGGTATATTTTTTAATTGTAGCTCCAGCCAAAAAATAAATGTTTAAGCTTTTTGGAGAACCTAGAGAAGGGTTATCACCCCTGTAACATTTGTTTTACTGTCTGTGCCCCTGTTCAGAAGATTTCACCTCACCTTCTGTCCCAATAAAAATTGGATTTTGAAAATTTTGGGTTGTTAGGGAAACATGGACTGGTGATAAAGCATCAGTGGAGACACCTTTTTCCCATATTAACTCTTACAGGAGTGAATTTCCCTTACTAGGGGTAGATTTCCTCTCACTTCCTGTTGTCTCCCTCCGTTTGTAAGTAGGAGTCATTTGTAATTTGGATGTTTGTAAGTCGGGGACCCCCTGTACTATACAGGGATTGCATTGTTTTCATTGGGCTGACTCAAATGCCCCATACACATGGTCGGTAATTCCGACGGAAAATGTCCGATCGGACCATGCTGTCGGAACATCCGCCCGTGTCTGGGCTCCATCCGACTTTTTCCGTCTCAAATTTTCCGACAACAAAGTCCGATCGGACTTTTTCCGATCGTGTGTAGAGAATTCCGACGGACAAAGTGCCACGCATGCTCAGATCAAATTACGAGACCAAAGCTATTGGCTACTAGCCTCTACGTAGTTCTGTCGTACGCAACGAACGTCACCGCGTTCAGAATGATCGGATTTTCCGACAACTTTGTCCGACCGTGTGTATGCAACACCAGTGTCGGACAAAATCCGTCGGAAAAAATCAGACGGATTTTGTGGTCGGAATTTCCGACCGTGTGTACAGGGCATTAGGGGTTGATCTACTAAAGACAAATAGGCTGTTCACGTTGCAAGGGAATTTGCTCTTAGCTTAGTGAATGAGGTGAAGGTCTATATGCTTCCATCATTCATACATGTGCAAGGAAAAATACATTTTTTTTTTATGTTTCTTGCATGTGATTTGGTATTCTTTGAAAAGTGAATTTTCCCTTTGCTATGGAAAAATTCCCTGGCAAAATGAACAGCCTTTTTTTCTTTAGTAAATCAACCCCACAGACTTTTATTCTAAGACAGAGCAGTAAAGCGCAACCATTGTGTAGTTCTGCAAAATAGAAAGCAGTCTGTCTATGCAATAAACATATTTGGCTTCCCTCATGCACATACTGTATATAATTACAAACTATACTCAAAATAAGGTGTTTTAAAATATTAAACACATTTAAATCAAGCTGATCCTTTTTACATGTACTGTATTTCTAAAATAAATGAATTAAAAAATCCTGGACATTCCCTTTAAATAAAAAAGAAAAAACAAGAAACACACACACATCACACACATAACAGCGAAACCATTTAGCTGACTGTAGCAGATTGTTATCCCTTTAAACAAATAGTGCTGTGTTTGTGTGAAGCAAAGACTATTTCATGTTAATAGGCTATTTAATTGTAGCAAATGTTCAGACTGTTCTCTTTTTTTGTAAACCTTGGCAGTTTTCATAGCAGCTTCTCACTAGAGAGCATTGTGTACAATAACGCTTCAAAAAAATCCCCACAAAACTCAAGAGGGTATGAAGAACACAGAAAATGCCAAACTGTAGGATAATGCTGCATACACACAATACTATTTTTTAAGTAATATTAAGTAATATGACTGATTGCTATAATCTGTTAGGATACTGGTATTGAATGAACAATGGAGCATATTCAGTAGTAACTACAAGTGGTGCCATTGGATTTAATGTTCGAGTATAGAATCCATTAAATTTGTTTTCATAGGAAATGCATACAATTGATGCATTAATGTAAATTAACAAAAAAATTTGAGAAAAGAAGTTTTATTTTTTTACTGACTTACTTCAGACCCGCTTTGACGGACAATCAGAACCTAATAGAGTAAAGCCCCATACACACGGTCGGATTTTCCGATGGATTCTGTCCTATCGGACAATGTTGTCGGAAATTCCGACCGTGTGTAGGCACCATCGGACAGTTTCCATCGGATTGTCCGACGGACAAAGTCCTATATCCTGCTGGATAGATTTTTCGACAACAAAGTCCGATCACACCAAATCCGATCGTGTGTAGCGAATTCCGACGGACAAAGTGCCACGCATGCTCAGATCACATTACAAGACCAAAGCTATTGGCTACTAGCCTCTACGTAGTCCCGTCGTAGGCAACAAACGTCACCACGTTCAGAATGATCGGATTTTCCGACAACTTTGTCCGACCGTGTGTATGCAACACCAGTGTCGGACTAAATCCGTCGGACCAAATCCGATGGATTTGGTGGTCGGATTTTCCGACCGTGTGTATGGGGCTTAACACTGAAATCACAAGTGCTGCAGATCTTCAGTAGCCCTAGGTGCTTATCAACTACAAAAGAAGATGAGCTGTGCCAGGCACTATGCCAGCAGCAACACACAGCAATATATAATGTGCATAACTGTGGAGGATTCTAATTTCTTTATTAGCTCAAGACCACCAAAATAGCTGTGGCGGAATGCCCAATGAGAACTATTGTACTTGGCATATGGAAATGTGAAGCCAAACAATCTGCAGTTGTAGGGACAACACAATAAAAATGGCCTTACTGGCAAAGTGAACTCTCAAACATGTAATGTATAAAGGCTCAAGTACACACAGACTAGGTTGACCGCTGGCCACGGGAAAAAGGCAAAACATGGCCAAAACTTTCCTATCTTGAATTTGATTCTTCCACGTTCAGGAGACGGAGGTTGAGGGAGGTTGAACCTCCCCTAACCGCAGCAGCTTCTAAACTCTTGTAAAAGCCTATGTGTACATGGACACAGACTTTTATGGAGTTGAGTTTGGTAGCTTTGTCAAAAAAACACCAAAAGTTCCTAAACTCAAGTTTAGAAGCTGTAGTGGGTATATTAATCAAAGGCAAGTGTGTCGACTGGAAAAACAGATATCCTGCCAGAGTCTCTAAACACATGGATACATACCTATTTATGCTCTACAATGGGACATGTGGAAGTATAGGAGCACCTTGCTACAGCCCTTCAATGTACAAATTATCAGGGTGTCCACCAACATTTGCAGGACTAATGCAAAATTTGATTTGGTTCTGCCCTCGTTTCTTATAGAGTGATCTCTTGGGCGGCATTTTGAGTCAGATTGTCAGTTGTTTTTCCAGACTGATCTTAACCTCAGATTTGTTGCTGCCTACTTTGTTGCTGCTCTGTTATCTTAACTATTGTTCTAGACTTAGTTTTACTTCTGCTTACCTGGTTCCTCACTTGGACTAGTATGCCAGTATCCTTAACTTATTTTTGGATTATACTTCTGTTTTGCTACTTTTAGAATCTCTGTTCAACCCAATACAGGTAAAATAGTCCATAACAAATTTATGAATTGCTATGCAGCAAGAGATTTGTTTCTCTGATGTGCAGGCTTAGTCCAACCGCCCTTTTTAGGGGAAGCCTCAGGCAAAAGGAATATTTCTGTTGCGTTTTGCTTTCTTAGAGTAATAGGGAGATAATATACAGTTCCGTTTACAGAAATTACAAGTCTGTGTTCTAATAGTATTGGAACTTCAGGCAAAGCTGAAAAATTATGTAATATGCTAAAGTCAAAAAAGTTCAAGTACCTAAATCTAACTTTTCAGGGCCCCCTTCAACTACCATCTATGAAGATTTTGACCTTGGTTCACAACTGGTAAAAAGTCCCACACCAGGCCAGCAGGTGACAGCATTAATATATAGTGCTTAAAGTTATGCCGTGTACACACAATCAGACTTTCTGCCAACATGGATTTTTGTTCGAAGGTTGTTGGCACAAACTTGTCTTGCATACACCCGGTCACACAAATGTTGGCCAGCGATTATGAATGTGGGAGCGCGTTGACGTACAAGACGTACGACGAGCCGAGAAAAAGGAAGTTCAATAGCCAGTGACATAGCCAGTTATTTCTTGATTGCTTATTTCTCACCATATGGACGTTTTATCATATCCTGCATGAAAGCACTTTATTTGGAATATTGTATGTATTTTAGCACGTTATCACTTTATTGCTGTTGTTATATAGCACATTTTTCGTTTCACTATTTGGATTTTAAGTTTGAAAGCGCAGCGTACTTAAGAATATTCAATAGCCAGTGCGGCTCCTCCTGCTTGATTTTGAGCTTTGCGTGAACTTTTGTGCAACGGACTTGTGTACACACGATCGGACTTTCCGACAACAACGTTTTGTTGGTGGAAAATTTGAGAACCTGCTATCAAACATTTATTGGCAAAAAGTCAGACAGCAAATGTTCGATGGAGCAAACACATGGTCGGACTTTCCGACAACAAGCTCACATCCAACATTTCCTGTCGTAAAATCCGACTGTGGGTACGTGGCATTACACTTTCAGATTCACCTAGGCAGTAGCTATATTCCCTAAATATTGTGGCTTTCCAGGCCATAAAGTTCGGATCATCCAAGTATGTCCTTGTGGATGACTGGCCCATACCCCTTAATTCCCAACCCTCAAGCCCCAGGTTAGCTGGTGACATGCACTTTGGGTGCATGTGTTTAAGAAGGCAGGGACAAATAATTTCCTCTATGTTTTAAAACTAAAGCTATAATGATAAAGATAATGTTCAATATTCTTAATTTTAGTGGGTCAACTTGACATTCATTTTCAAGTGCAGTGACAAGAAATTTCAAAAGGATCATGATGGAAAAAAATTTCACGAACAAATTAACTTCTAACAGCGAATGCGTTTTTTATTCAGAAAGTCCATTTGCCCCAAAATTGAATGATAAAAGCAAAAGTAAAAAATTGTCAAGTCATCAAATGTACTGACAATTTTCATATGATTGAATGTTTGTAAGAAAATTCATTACTAAATCTACTAGTTTATGGCCAGCTTAGGGGTACACTGCAAACAACAAAAAGAAGGAGAAAACCCTTAAAAATTATTATTTTTTAATATAAATATCTTTGCCAATTTAATATTGTTCAGTAATTTTTGCTACATGGAGTTCGGCTTCATGTCCCTTGGGACTCCCGTCATGCCATCAGCAAGAAATATTTTGCCTCCTAATCAAAAAGGATCTAGCTTTGTAAGGATTGAATATTATTAAAACCTTAGTTTTGTGTAACGGGGGTTTAATATTTTTTACATTTTATTTTATTTAGTGTACTGATCACATTATCTGTGGTCTTTGGCCATAATTACATACACACTATTAAAGGTTAAAGGCAGACTCCCATACCATACAATGATGTGGCAGAAGGTAGAGAAGGATTGTCAAACAGAATATAGATAAACTACGTATACAACCAATCCCTGCATTTTACACAGTGTTTACTTTCCTCTTTGGCTTTGCATTTTATTATTTTATTGTGTGTTCCTTTTGCTATTTTTGGCATAACAAAAAGAAATGATGGGCATCCTGGGTTAAATTAATTGAATCTCTTTCTGAACTGCATACTGTATATAATTAAATAAATATGCAAGTTTACAGCAAATTTTCACAGCACCGATTTATAAAACCTGATTTACACTTATGTTGTAATAAAAATCAATACAATTAGCGCATAACTGAACACTGGAGTGGCCAATTAATTGCCTTTGGGCTCAGAATGCAAGGATAATGCGGAAATCCTTGTCTGTGTAAAACTATAAAAAATTACTACTTTTAATAATCTTTTTTCAACATTGTTTTACTGTAATTAATTAAATTGACATCTTCTTATTTGCTGTTAACATGCTTGAGCAACCTTACAACATTTGCAAAGCTGAACATTTGGGTAACTGTGTGTGTTTTATTCCAAGTTTATTGGCTAATGGAAATGAAATTGGTTTACTTAATATTTTATGTATAGCGGTTTAAATAAATGTTTGGTATTCAAGAATGGATCTGCTTCATCAATTTTTCAATTTTTTAAGTGGATTCACATTCATTTTATAGCCAATCCCTGAAAGGACTTTGACCAAGCGGAATATTATTTTTACTGATTTGAAAGCATTTATTGGAGAGTTATTAAGGTTAAATCCTGAGCATGGTAAAGATAATGACATAACACATTGAAATAAAGATTTTTATAATATACCATATTGCTCTGACACTCCGTGGCTATATGTATCTGCATGTATTACTAGGCAGACATTTCATTAAAGCAGAACTCCAGACAAACTTTTTTTTTAAATTTAAATCTGCTATGTAAAAAAAAAAAGCTAACTCGCGTGAGGTGTATGCCACTTTAAGGATTGCAGTGTTTTTTTAATTTGCAGTTTCATTCAGGCCAAATAGTATCTCTCCAAGTATACCTCTCCACTTACCTATTCACAGAATGCCTTGTATTTTTTGAATGGTTCACAGAATACTAGGGCTGTGGAAATGAAAGATTAATTCCTCGATTAATCTTTAATTTTTTTCATCGATCAAAATTATTTTGATCGGTACTCACCTCTCCCCCGGCTTCCGGGTCTTCACGGAGTTCCGTCAGCGATCCGGTGACGTCACGGACATCAACGTCACCGGACTCCTCCCCCCTTCCCCAAGTGCCTCCGTCTGCTAATGAAGGGAAGGGGGGAGGAGTCCAGTGACGTCGAAGTTGTGATTGAACGAAGCGTGTACGGGGAGGAGTTACAAATGACGTCACCCGCTACTGCCCTACGGAACTAACACGATTGTCGGCTTTACATGCTGAGTTTTTAACATCTTTATGTGAGTAGTTTGTGTTTGAACACAAAAATTTAATCTTATACGTAAGCGGTGAGCACTTCTTTCTACCCATGACCTGGCATCCTTGCTGAGATCTAAGGAGATGTGAGAGAAGTTTATGGTCCGTGTTAACCCTTTTCATACCCGCTTGCATGACCACCTGTTTGAACAGGGGTCCATGCCATAAGGTGAGAGTGATTAGTTAGACTGGAGGGATTGTAACGCTACTGTGGAAAAAAAATTAATTACGTCAGTGCTACAGTTTGAATTTTATAACGTATTTGTGTGAACTGTGAAGTTAAGTCATGGATTGTGGAAACGAACTAGTGTCGGGTGATTGTATATAGTGTATACCACATTTACCACTGACTAATGCAGAGTTGCAATGCAAGGAGATCAGCTAAAAGTTGTTGGATCTGTATGTGCGTTATAATTAATCGAAATTAGGTGATTAATCGATTAAAAATAAAAATAAAAAATTGGACACGACATTTTTAATCAGTAACAGCCCTACAGAATACCAAGTGGGTTATTAGAAATGGAACTGGAGGCCCTCTGTATCTAGTTAGTAGACAAGCACTGCACTAAAGTACAACAAGGTTCCTATATTGTGAGCCATGCAAAACATACTCGTTTATCAAAGCAGATAGACAGTAATGTGGAGGTGCAAATCAAAAGTAACCTTTAAGAGCCAATTGGATTTCTGAAGTAGTAAAATATTCCTGATTGGTTGCTTGGCCTGTATACTGTTGACCATTTTGAGCAAGCTTGTTTTAATTGAATCTCTATAGATTTAGGAAAACATGGATTTAAGAGACATGACGACAACCCAGGGTTAATCAGTACCCACAGATGTATATAAAACCTTTTTATGTTCACAAGCTGTCGGAAATAAGTCATAATGATGTGTTCACACTTACAATTTTACCCTAGGATCTAGTGCTAGGCAAACCTGTCTACTGTTGTAAATTAGCTTAAGTGCATAGTTCTGCTATCCATTAAGCAGGATACCCCCCCTCCCCATCCTCTCTCTTGTAACTGAACACCTCTCAGTTACGATCCTCAGGCTGTCTACCAGGAATAGTAATAGCCAGGTGAAAAAAAAAGTAGGTTTTCTTGCCTCAAATTATAACAAATCCTCCTTCAAAACCAAGAAATGGATCTAGCAGCCCTCAATGGCACGGTTTACACAGGACACAAATACGGCATTGTTATTCAAGCAAGCCAATAGATTGCTGAATAAAAAGTCATCTGCAATCAGCACTTAAGAAGAAGGCTCTTGCACAAAGGAGATATTAACAATTCATGCATTATGCCAAACACAGCTGGACCATGCACACATTTTCCTACAGCCTAGCTGCATGTAAGAACTAAAAGGGAAAGTACTGTGTATTTTCAGTATGTACTGAGGCTATATAGGCAGGTTTCAGTCTTCCAGCAGTGCAGATCAAAGTTGCAAACAACTTATCCAATAAAAACACAAATGATCAATATGTACAGAGGCACCGACCATAAAGACAAATTATTTATAGCTTATAGATATTTAATATGACTGTATGGCATAGCCTTATGTACTTTCAAAAGATCCAAAACCCTTCTGTAAAAATAGAAATCCATAACTATATCCTAATCCTAAAAATGTTCTCTCCACCCTCCACCCTCATGGCTAACCTGTATAAAAAAGATCTGCATACTTAACTATTTTTAATCTGCTCCCGTCCGGTCACATGATCCTACAGCTCTGTGTAAGGAAGTGTTCAACAGTGGCTTTGGATTCTGGGAGCTTAACTATCGGCTCCCATAGTTAAGCTTGTTGTTGGTGATCCCTCCTCTCCCCTGCAGCAGCCTCTTACTGACACAAGGGAGCCACAATGACATGACCGAACCAAAGCAGATTAAAATTAGGTAAGTATACAGAGATTTTTTTATACAGGGTAGGTAGCAGGAAGGGGCATTTTTTTTTTAGGAATAGGTATGGTTAGGCGTTTCTTCCACTTTAATTCTGTGGTGGCTAACTAATGAAAACACAATGAAACATCAGATTCAGTTTCAGACACACAAGTCGGAGTTAATAGGGGCCAAGTATAGCTTCACCTTTAGCAGCCCCATTCTCTTAAGGCAGGCCTACTAGTACTGGGTTGCCCCCAGGGCTTTTAACAGAAAACTATATAATGTAGCTGTAACATGTTGCTAATGGACAGAAGGTAGAAGAGAGTGGATGTACCAAACGGTGGTGGGAGCAACAAGTTCAAAGGAACTCTGGAGGACTGGTGACTTAATGCATGAATCAAATAAGGGTAGAGTCAAGCAGTAGAGAAATCAAGAATATAGCAAAGGTCAGGGCAGGCAGTAGACATTAGAGTTATTCGGTAATGTAGGAAGGGACAGGGCAGACAGCAATCAACAGATGTACGGTATCTGAGAATGCAGTAAAGGTCAACAACAGGAAAATATTTATAAATAAGTTCACCTCCCTTGGAGCCTCAGAGCCACACACGGCTCCTTAGTTCAGTGCCCCCCAAAGAGTCACTCATCCCAGCTCCTCTCTTTCAGCCTATTGATATGGATGCATGCCAAGGCAGTTTTCCTCAGACTGATAGCACCAATGCAGGAACCTTTTTTTTGTCCCACTGCAGTATATTTTCCTCCCACTGACACCAACGCAGCAGCATTTTTTCCTTCCAGTGACACCACAGATGCAAGGATATGTTTCCTCACAATGATGCTAGGGCATTAAGATTGCCATTGTTAGGCCCTTATTTGTAACCGCTTTTAAACTCCTCAATACGCTTGTGCCACATCTGTTGCTAATATCATGGTACGTGCCACAACTAGTCAATGCAGTTCAGTTCTGCACACCACTATAAGACCTGCCCCGTATTCCACCCTCTGCCCCACACTCCACCCACTGCCTCACCCCCACCATCAAGCCCACCAATTTCAAAAGTTCCAAGGTATCCACAGACATTTGAAGATTTGTGTGTGGTCACTCCTACTCTTTTTTATAGGCTCAAGTCTGAACAAGATATTTTTATACTCTTTTCTACTGATATACTTTGTTGTGTGTAGGTTATTAGGTGGGTAGGCCTTTCTAATCAGTATGACAGGATTTGCGGGAGGGTACACAGACAATAGTTTAAGTCAAGCAATGGATTGCAAACTACATACATAAGTGTTAATTAATTTTATAAAATTATTTTAGCAGCTTCAAGTTTTAAAACATTATTTATTCTTTAAATGAATAAGCTGCACAGGAGCCAGCTGTGACATGGTTGACTGGGCATCATCTCTTATGACTGCATAATCACAAGCGGTACATTTTGATAGGAGCGCTCAGAAACCCATTCTCCTGGGATTTCCAGCATTCCCAGGAGGCTACGGAAAGGCCAAGTTACATTACCCTCACCTAGGCCAAAGCACTCATATTCTGAGAGTAAGGTGAGCATTTTATCTTTTTTTTTTTTCTCTCAATGTTTTTTTTTTTTTTCATCATCTTTTAGACAAGGGTGGGGGGAATAAGCAGACTTTGCATTTTCCTAGAATGCGTGCATTAGACATGTTCATTTTTTATATGTACATTTAGACCGAACATATACAGCATGTACTGGAAGGTTATTCCATTCTTGCTGAACAACTGCTCTAAGAAAACCTGTGTTTTCTGCATTGATTCCTCAAAATTATTTTTACACATGTTAGCTAACCATAGGTATCATTTTCAGCCACAATGATTGCGCAGTGTCTTCTATAGGAAGTATAGAATACTTAGATACTTTTGTAAATATGGCTGCTTCCATACAATTATGGGTTCCTCCATATATGTAATGTGTATATAGTATGAGTAACTTTTAATAGAAAGATAATAATAAAAAATATATATATATATATATATATATATATATATATATATATATATATATATATATATATATATATATATATATTTTTTTTTTTTTTATATATATATTCATTCGAGTATAAGCCGAGTTTTTCAGCACATTTTTTTGTGCTGAAAGTGCCCCCCTTTGGGGTTCCTAGCACCAAGTGGCCTCAAGATACGGGGCCCCAAAGTTGGTCAACTGTGTCCATCTGCAGCAATGTCATTTCAGGACCCTTTGGGTCCAGAGACCCCAAATTTTGGCTGCAGATAGGGGGCATCTAGGAACCCTTAACTACTAAGTTTAGAGGACCTATGGCTGCAAATGGGCACAGTGATGCTGCAAATGGGCATTGTTGACCCTCTTTTGCACTTACAGTAGCTGCGCATTTCTCACCCTAGGCTTATACTCGAATCAAAAAGTGTTCACAGTTTTTTTGTGGTAAAATTAGGTGCCTCAGCTTATATTCGGGTCGGCTTATACTCGAGATATATATATACACACACACACACACACACACACACACACACACACATATATACACACACACACACAGTATCTTGCAAAAGTGAATACACCCCTCACATTTTTGTAAATATTTTATTCTATCTTTTCATGTGACAACACTGAAGAAATGACACTTTGCGACAATGTAAAGTAGTGAGTGTACAGCTTGTATAACAGTGTCAATTTGCTGTCCCCTCAAAATAACTCAACACACAGCCACACACCAGTGAGGGGTGTACTCACTTTTGTGAAATACTGTGTATATATATATATATATATATATATATATATATATATATATATATATATATATATATATATATATATTTATTAAGTATGATATGTTTGTTATTTAAAAAAATAAAGATTTAAAAAAAAAAACTCAAACCTTTACAATCACTTTAAGATTATTGAATTAAGTTGACAACATTGTTATATGTGCATAAAAATAAAAAAAAAAGTTGTTTCCCTGTAATGTTTACTATCCAGTGTACCATGTACAAAGTGTGTATTTGGTTCAATTTTGCATATTAAATTTGTGATTAATAAAAAAAAAAGAAGAAGGAAAGATTAGGCATGAAGGCAAGCACCTATAAAGAGATTATCTACTCTGGTAACAGCTTTCACTGATTAAATTCATTTATGCAGTAATTTGTCATTTACAATGCATTTAACAAATGAAATTGAGTTGTTCCACTTGAAATTATTTCAGTATTTTAGCAGCTGTTCTAGCTGCCAGATACTCCTCTGCAAATACACAAAAGACAAAATGGAATGGTCCTAAACAGACAGAACTTACATTTTTAATTTGCTTGTAATATTTGCCTAATTCTTTGTGAGGCTGAAATCTGGCAGAACTTAACAGCCTCAATTACCAGGAGGATATTTCTAAAACTATTTTAGTGTCACTCAGTAGCAGTCCTTGTGAAGTGGACTATTTGGAGGACTTTAAATAATTAGTACATGTTCCCCAAGCCAACAAACTGGTGTTAAAACTGCAGAAGCCCAATTATTGTATTATTGTAAGATTCTAGTGATGTGCAATATACCTTCTACCTTCACCTACAGTAAATGGTCTGCTGCATCCACCTGACATCCCACATTCCCTGGCCCAATTACTTACTGTTGACCATTGAGACACTAGTCAACAAAGTCATTGGACTGGCAGGAGATAGATGAGCAAAGCATAGCCTCATTAAAGAGGAGTAGGAGTAGAGTAGAGTAGATTTTTCTTTTTTTTTCAATTTATATATACTACTAAGTATTGCAAATAAAAACACTTATAAATCGTCCAAAAACGAGGTTAGTAAATACCTTTTTTATCTTATTTAGAATATCTTCTCTTCCGGGTATTGGCCGCGCCATTTCTACTGCTGTTTCTTGAATCATTTCAGGACGTAATTTCCGCCCTTACTATGATTGCCTTTACAAATCTCGCGCATGCGCCGTATCGTCGAAACCAAGCCTCTATGTGGATTGCCGTTTCTACAGCAACAGAGCGAACCCATAGCTGAAGGCAAATCAAAGGGGGAGAAGCATCGCAATACTTCCCTCTGTGCCATTCTGAGAGGAAGATAGTGAATGCCAATGACCCGGCATGCAGAGCAGACAGAAGCGGCACCCACAGTATGCCATAAAACATTGTACCTAGTGCGCAATCGCGGCTGACGTCACTGAACATTGCAGGGCGAATACTATGGAAACCAAAACAGTGAGTGCACTTTCACAGGCAGCAATCAGCTGCCTGTGCGATATAGATTTTAAAGAGATTACGTTTTAGTGGAGGGTTTACAACCACTTTAAGTAGATTTTAGGCCTATCAGAGTTAATTCAAAGTGAAACCAGCATCAAAGATATGCAACGAAGCAGTTTTTCTGACTACTTGATTTTAGGAAGAACCTTTATTTCTTAAAGTGGTTGTAAACCTCAGACATGGAATATGAACAAAAGCATATTCCTTTATAGTGTGTACCTGTCTCAATTAAGAGCATAAGTGTCATTTTTGTCTTCTTCCTTCCTCTTTCCTCTGCTATCAGCATGAATCATGTCCTGACAAGAAAAAAAGGTGATGGGGAGGGATCTCCAGCACACAGCCTGTGATTGACAGCCTTAGCTCCGTTCCTGTGTGCTGTGTGAAGGGAGGTGTGTCCCTTCCCTCCAATCAGCCTTTAGAGCTCTCCTCACTGAGCTCTGCAGCTCAGACAAGCTTTATAAATTCTGAATTTTGACCGGATTTAGAAAAGAGAAGACTGCAGATAAATAGACACAACTTATGCAGGAGGATTTGTTTCATCTCAGTGTATCACCTGAGGCCAGCCACTGCATTTATATACCGGTACTAGTTAAAGCTGAGCTTGGAGCATACACACTTTATTTAAATGTAGACTTTAATAGCCACAAAGGATATAAATACACATTTGTTCACCAAATGCCTATGCAAACCTAGTTATTATGCTGTATAAATAGCAGTGATATATTCACTGTTCTGCATATAGCCTATGCAAGGAGAAGAGCTGTGGAAGGGATTTAGAAGCTCCCCATCCTACAGGCTGCCTGCCCAAAATTACAGGAGGGGTGGATACAAGACCAGTCACCCTGTGCAAGGAGAGAGAGAGTAGCAGTGACTTTTGGTCTTTATTATAGAAAGCTCCTGCACAGAGGAAAAGGTACACACAGGATCACTTCCCAGATCTGGAATAAATACACAGATCCAAGTAATAATATACTGTACATGTGACATTTATAGAGACAATTTTTATAGGGCTGTGGAAATTAAAGATTAATTCCTCGATTAATCTTAAATTTTTTTGATCAATCAAAATTATTTTGATCGGTACTCACCTCTCCGCCGGCTTCCGAGTCTTCAGGGAGTTCCTTCGGAGATCGGGTGACATCACGGACATCAACGTCACCGGACTGCTCCCCCCTTCCCCAAGTGCCTCCGTCTGCTAACAAATGGAAGGGGGGAGGAGTCTGGTGACGTTGAAGTTCTGATGGAACGAAACGCGTACGGGGAGGAGTTACAAATGACATCACCCGCTGCTGCCCTACGGAACTAACACGATTGTTGACTTTACCTGCTGAGTTTTTATCATCTTTATGTGAGTAGTTTGTGTTTGAACACAAAAATTCAATCTTATACTTAAGCGGTGAGCACTTAGATCTTTTCTTTCTACCCATGACTTGGCGTCCTTGCTGAGATCTAAGGAGACATGAGAGAAGTTTATGGTCCGTGTTAACCCTTTTGATACCCGCTTGCATGACCACCTGTTTGCACAGGGGTCCATGCCATAAGGTGAGAGTGATTAGTTAGACCGGAGGTGGAGGGATTGTCAAGCTACTGGGGGAAAAAAAATTACTTACGTCAGTGCTACAGTTTGAATTTTATAACGTATTTGTGTGAACTGTGAAGTCAAGTCATGGATTGTGGAAACTAACTAGTGTCGGGTGATTGTATATAGTGTATACCACATTTACCACTGACTAATGCAGAGTTGCAATGCAAGGAGATCAGCTAAAAGTAGTTGGATCTTTATGTGCGTTACAATTCATCGAAATTAGTCGATTAACATTTTTTTTTAATCAGTAACAGCCCTAAATTTTTACTTATTTTAATTAATTATTAATTATTCATTACATTAAATTATTTCATTATTATTATAATTCTGCTCTAAGATTCATACTTTGCATTACTGTGGTCTATACTGAAAACTAAAGTTCAAATAAGATGCCATTTTTTTTTTTTTTTTTTTTTTGAAAAGACCACCACAACTGCTACATCCCTATAAATATACAGATTCAATAGGCAACATACAGAATAAATAGAATGAACATCTCTGATTCAACAGTAAGGCATTAAACATTTAAGAAAGAAAAACTAACTGTCTTATGATCAGTTTTGACAACCATGTAGCATGCTACAAGTCTTACAATGTACTTATAATGTCAAGCCTGTGCATTTTTACAGCTGCTGGAACAATACACTCTATAAAACAATTTCCTTTAAAAATAATCATAACAAACTATTTGCTGCATGCCGTTAAATGATGGGCAGTCAATAACCTAGAAATAGATGCCAATGTTCTTTTGGAAGACACATGCCACAAACCATTGTCAGGGAAAAGTATTACGAGGTAAAAGGTTTCCCATCTGAACGCTTGCAGTGTTTCCCAGACGTACCGTGTCCCAATATTGTAAGAACAGTGACACCTGCACTTCACATCTATCAGCTCTGCCCTATAACTGCCGGATTGGTCCTCCATTCCCCTGATGCAGAGATTTATTCTCTTAGTTTAACACTTCCGAGTAATCAAATCACTTCACAACAGTTGACAGGCTGTAAGAAGAGCTCTGGGGCCATCACAAGGCATTTCATCTTCTTTTTATATAGTGTCTGTATTGGGCTCGCTAAGTCTTTTATGTATCCACTCTCTACTCCGAGACCATCCTGCCAGCCCATTACTGATAAGGACATATTTCAGGTAATTAGTTCCTCTAGAAAAAGCATTTCATGACATTTTGAAGGAATACATAAGTGAACTAAAGGGAATGTTTATATATTCAATTAACCGTATTCAGTCTTTTTGCAGAAATGCACTTATACACCAATGTTCAATGCTTATGGAAGTCATTCATGGGAAAATGTATTGTTTTATAATAATGATTACATATTCTTTCCTGCAACCAGGGAATCTTAGCCGGTCCCTGCTGAAGCACTGAATAGTAAAGTAAGAAAGAAAACCGCTCAAGGTAAGTAGCCCCAGGTGTGGTTAGGTAAGGTGAAACCTCGTGTGGGTGCACACCCCGTCTTGCCTGCTGTGATTAGCCAGAAATTGAAGGAAATGGCTGCACTCCAGCATAACGAAAGTCCATTTATTGAAAATAGTAAAAGAACATGACACAAATCACAGGTACATCAGCTGGTGACAATGGTTGACGCGTTTCACACAACTAACTGTGTTTACTCATAACCCTGAAAAATGCTACTGACCTTCCTTAAATAGGCCAGACCCCCTCTAACCCATATACACAGGTGTGGGTGGGTGGTCAGTAAACACACATCTTGATTGCTTTGCATCAAATGCTTTTCAAATGCTTGAGAACTATGAGAAAGGGGGGGGGGGGTGACCCATTATGCTACATGGTTATGTGTCACAAAATGGCCAAATGTAACACATAAAAATTTTAAAATATAAAATAGAGACACAGAAACATAAATTAACAGAATCATTCCCCACTTCTGATCTCTCAATGCCGACAAAAAATGCCAAATAGACATCAACATGAAGATCCTAGGTTGCTATGTAGAGGTATAATGGTGTATATGTAAATAAATATATGCAAGTAGTATAAGGAAAACAGCACATATAGCACCAAATCTATATAGCTAAACCAAAAGGTATTTCACAAAAGCTGAACTCAAGCTGAAATAATAAAACCTACAGTTTAAGTAGCAAAAAGGGAATAAAAAGAAAAGGAAGAGAAAAAACGACAAAGAGGGAGATAAACTCAAAATCCAAAGAAACCACAAAAATGTATGGCCAGACCAAGTGTATATAATATCATTTAACTCAAAAGTTTTTTTGACACAAAAAAGTGCATAGTAAGTAAGCTGCAACCAAACATACAAAAAATGCATTAGGATAAATAAACTTCTGACTTTACAACCCCCTTTAAGAACTACCTACGCCTAATTCTTGTTCAATATTTTTATTGAAAATTTTTTCATCAATGTAACAAAATATTGTAATAACAAATATCCCCAACCAGGAGCCAACATGGCCCTTCGGTAGGGTTTATCAAAAACACAATTTAAGAATATAACAAAATATTAATGCAACATCAAATATATAAAACATATCGATGAAATAGAAAAGAAGAAAAGAGAAAAAAAAGAAAGAAGAGAAAAAGAAAGTGCATCTGTGATATGGTTATCAAAGAGGAGCGGAGGGGGGAACCCATTACCTGAATCTATCATTGGGGGGGAGTTAAGGTAAGTGGCCCGGATATAGGGGAACCCTGATATAGTGAGCCCAGGGATCCCAGGTCGCTTCAAACCTGGGCACCCTGTTTAATAATGTTGCCGTGATTTGTTCTTGATTTATAATCCAAGTAATTTTCCGCTTGGCAACTATCAAAGAAAACCTACGCCTAAATCAGGCAAGCATTTGTGCCAGTATAGGTAACATTACTGACATCAGTGGAAAATTCAGAGAGTTCTTATTACCACCATTTTAAGAATCTATCGCTACAGCAGTGAGAAATTCTTAAAGATTACCGCCAGTTCTCCTTTTAGGAAAATGGCAATAATTAAGGCCAACTCTGAATTGGCATTCAGAGGTACACCAATAATTGGCATTCAGAGGTACACCAAAACCCAGAGCAGGCAGTGCCTGTGCTTGCAAGCTGGCATATATGTGACAGTTTCTTACACAGCACTGTGTCCCCTCCCTCATTCATCGGTCAGCAGCATGAGCGCTAAATGTAAACAAGAGGGTGGGGATACAGCTGATGTCATATGGGCAATGCTCATGTTTTGAAAATTACTTGTCACTGGGGGGGGGGGGCGGAGCCTAATGGAGAACTGAGAGACTAGTTTCCCATCAATTCTGCTTCACTTTTGAGTGACAGCGTACGGCAGTGAGTGGATTCGAAAGCCGCTATTGGATTAAATAACGGCTATGGATCTGCCTACTCCCATGCACTGTCAATCAAAAGTGGAGAGGACCTGATGAGGAATTAGTCTTTTAGGTCCCTATCAGGCTCTAGTATAAAACTCCTTGGCCATGCGCCTATCAGTTGGACGGACACATTGTCTGGGGAAGGAGGGAGGGTGGGTAGGAGTGCACTGGGGACACTCCTTTCTAAGTATGGGCATGGACAATAGGGCACAAGCACCAACACTTTTGCTGCTGCACCCAGACGGAATGTCTGTGACACCCTCTATGAATTCCCCCAACTGTTGTTACATTACATAATTTAAGACAAACAGCTTTGAAGGCACATACTAGTGATGGGGGTGGATGGGTGAATGGAGGTGAACCACAGTGGGCAGAGGGGAGATTCAGACATCCAACACTTGCAGGAAGAGTTAGGCGCTGTAGACTCTGGTGGAGCCTGCAACTCTGAAAGGGAGTGAAGATCCCATTCAACTTTGATGGTAATGATAAGTATAGTGTATACATTTTAATATGCTAGATTTGTTTTATTCTGGGAAACCTAATGACATCATCTCTTTAAAGTATGCATTTTGTCCAGTTAGAAGTGATTAATTATTTACAATTGTTAGTATTTTTATGCATTGCCTTATAAAATGATTACATTTGTCGGACTAGTGGAGCCGTCCTATAAGATTACGATAAAAGGAATGATGATATGTATGTCACATGACTCATACTGAAAGTATTTCTGCAATGGAATGCACAACTCAGGGAAGGAAAACACATCTGGATACGAGGATCATATATAAAGCAAAGCTCTTGTTTTAGAAAAAATTTTTTTTTAGAATTCAAAATGAATGCCTTCACTATTACTAAGGAAAGTAAATAGAGTATGCTAATGTAATTAGCAAAATGTGTCCTTCCCCCATGTACATACAGATAACATAAGAAGATGCAGTTCTACCCCTGGACCTCACTTGCTGGCCAAGTTAGACTATTGCCTGTAGAGCTGATCAAGCAGAAATTATACAGACAGGGGAGCTGAACAAAAGTGAAATGGTAGATCGACTTCTGTTCAACCACAGAGGCCACACATGTATTGGAATTCGGACAGTCGCTGCTGCACTGGCCACATTTTGACCCATGCATAGTTGGATTTACACTTACTGACTTCTGTTCTAGCTTATTCTTTGCCCTTTTATTAACCGCTTAAGGACCGCCTCACGCCGATATACGTCGGCAGAATGGCATGGCTGGGCACAAGCACGTGTCTCTTTAAGAGCCCAGCCGTGGGGCATGCTCATTACCCGGTCCTGAGCTCCGTGACCCTGGCAGCGGGACCAGCGGACCCGATCACGGCTGGTGTCCCGCGATCGGGTCACAGAGCTGAAGAACGAGGAGAGGTCTGTGTAAACAAACCTCTCCCCGTGCTTCCTACACTGCCTGTCACTGATCATCTGTTCCCTGTCATCGGGACAGACGATCAGTGACGTCAGACGCCAAGCCACGCCCACCTACCGTTAAAAAAACACACACACACACACACTTAACCCCTCCCCGCCCCCTAGTTGTTAACTCATTCACTGCCAGTGTCATTTACACATGAATCAGTGCATTTAAATAGCATTGATTGCTGTATAAATTACAATGGTCCCAAAAATGTGTCAAAAATGTCCAATGTGTCCGCTATAATGTCGCAGTCACAATAAAAATGATGTCCGATGATCGCCGCCATTACTAGTAAAAAAAAAAAATATTAATAAAAATGCTATAAAAACTATCCCCAATTTTGTAAACGCTACAACTTTTGCGCAAACCAATCAATAATCGCTAATTGCGATTTTTTTTTACCAAAAATATGTGGAAGAATACGTATCGTCCTAAACTGAGGGAAAAAAATGTTTTTTTATATATTTTTTGGGGATATTTATTATAGCAATATCGCTCTATTTTTGTTTATAGCGCAAAAAATAAAAAACGCAGAGGTGATCAAATACCACCAAAAGAAAGCTCTATTTGTGGGAAAAAAAGGACGCCAATTTTGTTTGGGTGCCACGTCGCACGACCGCGCAATTGGCAGTTAAAGCGACGCAGTGCCGAATCGCAAAAAGGTGCCTGGTCCTTTGGCTGAAAATTGGTCCGGGGCTTAAATGGTTAATAAAGACAGCAAAAAAAGAAAAAGGTAAAAAGTGCAGTAATCTGTAGCCAACAGTCAGAGGCCATCTCAACTACTTTTCTGCATTCTAGATTGAATCCCGACCCCTTAAACTTGCCTGAGCCCCACCTCAATCCAGTGCTGTGCCTGGGAGCAGTCTCTCTCTCTGCTCTCTAAATGGACATGGAGGCAGTAGCAGTGAACATAGAGCAAGGGACAGAGTGTAGCAGGGCTCTGTTTGTCTATAGACACACAGAGTGTGGTTCGGGATAGAGCCTGCACAAATTACTCCATAGCAGGTGGCTATACCTCCAGCGATCCTAAATGAGAACAAATGATATCACAAACTTGATGTACCCACCCATATAGACATATTTCAATCTGCACCATGTACGATCAACAAGAAATTTTAATTAAGAAAGCACAATCCTATCTTAGGGAGGTTCCTCAGTAGGAATGATCAAAGCCATGTAACATAATATCTATTATCAGACCAACTAATGCTATCCACTTATGGTAAAACCATTTTCTGCAATTGCAATCCAGATTTCTAACTTTGATTAGATGCTGTTTTATATAGTATTCCAATTAAAGCTTTAAAAAGCTGTACAGCAGTATGCTGACTGAACCTAAAGGCTTGCAAAATTATAACACACTTAAATTCAGACTTAAATTCAGACTACACAATCCCAATGACTAACAATGACTACCACACATCTTACGTAGACTGGTATAAACCATTACAAGCTGTTTACCTAGCTGTCAACTGTGCAATATATATGCTGTACTCATACAAAACATGTATATACACAACTGCACCTGTCTGGGTTCTGATCCACTGGTTTCTGCACTAAATCAAGGAACCAATCAGTTCATCTACCTTAATAAACTCCGACTGTTAGTTTTCAGTGTGGGGTTTAAGGTGTACGCTGAAAATAAAAACAAATTAATGGAGCTTATGTAAGCCTTAAAGTGGTTGTAAACCCTTACAAACCACTTTGACTGACAGGTAAGGCTAGATTAAGGCTTACCTGTAGGTCCAAGAAATATCTCCTAAACCTACACGGTTTAGAAGATATTTACAAAAAGACAGGCACCGCTGTCTACGGGGCATGCGCCGTAGACAGCGGCGCGCAGGCGCCCTGAGCACGCCGCAGATCATGGCCATATGCCGCTCGTGGCGGCTCCCGTGCGCATGCGCGGGAGTGACGTCATTGCGGCTCTCGCGAATCACAGTGAGACCCGGAAGTCACTCCGGGATTGATGGTGGCGGAGGATAAGGACGTGGACAAGGGTCGCTTCGGGGGGTTCGTTCTCAGGTAAGTTATTCATAATGAGCTAGTATGCTTTGCATACTAGCTCATTATGCCTTTGCCTTGTAGGTTGCATTTTTTCTTTCAATGTCAGTGCCTTTACTTCCTCTTTAAAACAGAACTCAACTGTATCGGAGCACCACAAACTGAAAATGCTGAAAATGCAAACCTAACACCTGCCTAATACCCAACATGGTATTAACCCCTTCGGCAGTATACTTACCTAGCAAAGCACTGACTGCTGAACTCACACAGCCAGCCCAGATAAACACTGAGATTCAGCTTTTAGGCCCTCCTATCTCACTACAAAGTGTGTTATAACCGTAGCCCAAAGCATAACTCTATGGCCCCTTCACATTACAAACTGGTCATAAGATTATCACTTATTTGAAATCGTATTTTGCGCCGCAGCATGTAAGGTGTGTTTTTTTTCTTAGATAAGATCTGCGTTTCCAGAATGATCAAATGGAGTTTTAAATCCAAGGTCATATCTAACAGATAGCAAGACTGCTTAATACACAAAGAGAGTGAGACTGCAGAAATCTGATGAAAGTCATATAGGTAAGGTTGCCACTTTTTCTTCCAGCCAAACCCGAACACTTTAGTGGCGCACAGACATTTTTGTTTTTTTAAATATACACCATAGGATTGTAACAGGCCTGGGACAATGCTGGACAATGCCTAAAACGGTTCTGCACACAATAATTTAACTTTAGGTCATTATTTTCCATAGCATCTAAATAATGGTAAATGGCATTTTTTTTTCTATATTACTGTTACCTTAGAATTTCAGCCCGGTCTCTCCACACATCCATCTGTGTCTGCGGCTGTGGGCGGGGTCTGCGCGGGTAGCCGCACCACTTCCCTTGAGTTGCCGCACTGTCTCCTGGGATCTGGTGTCATTTATCCCAGGAGTCAGTGCGGACAGCCGACGCAAAATCTTGCGTGATTTCACGGACCCCACCCGTTGTTATAGCAACATAGTTGTTTACGCCGTTCGGCGCTGTTGCCAGTGCGCATGCGCGGGAACCAGCGAGGCATGCTGGTAGATATTACGAAATGGGAACAAGGAAGTGATTGCTTGTGGGCTTTAAATGCCCACAAGCTGGATCTGGTGTCATTCATCCCAGGAGTCAGTGCGGACAGCCGACGCGAAATCTTGCGTGATTTCACGGACCCCACCCGTTGTTATAGCAACATAGTTGTTTACGCCGCTCGGCGCTGTTGCCAGTGCGCATGCGTGGGAACCAGCGAGGCATGCTGGTAGATATTACGAAATGGGAACAAGGAAGTGATTGCTTGTGGGCTTTAAATGCCCACAAGCTGGATCTGGTGTCATTCATCCCAGGAGTCAGTGCGGACAGCCGACGCAAAATGTTGCGTGATTTCACGGACGTCACCCGTTGTTATGGCAACATAGTTGTTTACGCCGCTCGGCGCTGTTGCCAGTGCGCATGCGCGGGAACCAGCGAGGCATGCTGGTAGATATTACGAAATGGGAACAAGTAAGTGATTGCTTGTGGGCTTCAAATTCCCACAAGCAAAATGGAAATTCAGTGGTTTACTTTTTTAAAGTGCAGATTGGATGAACAAACGGACATGGATACCGGACATACATCAAAAAAGTGAGTTTAAACTTAGACTGAAAATCGTTGTAACAGGAGAAGAAAAAAAAAAATTATTGTGTGCAGAACCACTTTAATTGTCCCAGGTGGACTGAAACCCGGACACATGATTCAAAACCCAGACTGTCCAGGTGAATCCCGGACAGGTGGCAACCCTACATATAGGACATCAGCTACAATTATTCTCTCAGAAACTTACAACATGCAAATGCACAAATAAATACATTTTTCACGGGATACGTTATATTTGTGTTTGCATGTATCCTAGACTAACTAGACAATCTACACTGTATGATGCAAATCACTGTTCAGAAGGAAATATACTATAGACAAAGCTGTCCTAATTGACATTCTTCAGTCTGCCATATAAACTCACTGAAAGGGGAGTTGAACAAGCCAGCTTATAAAGCAGCTTACATCATTTTGCTCACGTTATGATGCACGGCATGAACACTTATAAAAAGGGCAGGTCAAATTCCTTTCCAGATAGTCAGACTTAGCAATTAGCCAGGAATTAAAATGCTATGTTCATATTTTCTCTGCCCTGTACACAGTTGCTTTTGTAGCAAGGAAATGAACTGTAAAAATGGCAAACTACATTTCCGTGTATCGCAGAACTGATATTACAAAAAAAAAAAAGCGACCGGTTTACTATACATGTTTTACCATGTTATGTATTTCAGTCTTACTCCTATGAATCCAAACAAACAATCTAAGTTTAAAACGTATTTTCGGAAGAATTCCACGCATTTAGCTTTTAGTATGCAGTGACACGAATCCACTATGCTTTGTGAATATGCGTTAAATGTGTCACACATTTCACAGAGCCTGTTGTCTGAGCTACAGGAGGCACGCTCTGTACAGGAAACACTTCAAATCCTCACTGCTTGCAGGCAGCAAGGTACCATGGGATTTGTAGTCCTTAGAAATCAAAAGTGAACCAAAAAAAATGAGCAGATGAAAAGCATGCCGGGCATCCAGGAAGTTGTGTAAAGAGATGGCCAGCAGACAAGCAGCACTCACAACATGAAAGGAGATTTTTCATGTGAGCTTATATTAAATTGTTAAAAATAACTATTGTTTGTATTGTTACTATAACGCTATTGCATGCTGTGACTTACGATCTCCTTTAATAGTGCCAAAAAGGCTCAACAGCACCTATTTATTCTTGTGTAGCGGTCACACTTCCCCGAGTGTACGCTATCAGTGAAAATTTTGTTTTTGCTTAGAAATGTAATGGAGTTCTGAGGGTTAATTGTACAGGATTTACTTTGGCATCAGTCTAGCTGGGCTGTTCTAGGGTTCCGCCTGGTCATAGGTGCAGTGAGGCAATCATGACAGGCCAAGAACCAAGCCTGGTTGGACGTCTTAGGTACCAGTCTTTCCCGGAGGCAATCAGTGGGCGCGTCTGGCCCAGCTGCGTAGTCTGGGAAAGGGTATTTAAGGTGCTGAAGTCACGTGTTCAGGGTTCGGCATCCTGGTTCTGGTCCGGGGTAGCCCCGCAAGGGGTCCCGGGCCTAGGAGCGTTAGCCGTCCCGCAAGCATGGTCATTTCGACCAGCCTCAGAAGCTCTCATGGTCGGGGGCAGGGATCCGTCTGTTCCCGAGTCTCGGAACTGGTTAGTCCGAGATCCAGTAACTGAAGGAAGATTGAAAGGCGTCCCGGTGTGCTCTCGGTATTGGAGGGACACGGAAACTCGTACAAGTGACCAGGGGAGGACTCTTCGGAGGAGGGCCAACAAGCTGGCTGCTCAGTAGGAGCCTGGGACCTGAGTTGTATGGAGACAAAATAATCCACACTTCCACAATATCATCAAGGAGACAGAGTTCCAGGTACTGTGAGAAAGGTTCCTACTTATCTTCAGTTATAATCTAGTCTGTGGCAGAGACTTGGCAAAGTTCCAGATCACATGTTGGCTGCTAGGCCTCTGGCTAGAGGTCTATCTGGCAGTGGAGCACCCAGCTGCGAGTGGCTACTCTCTGGGTTGATTAGAGACATTAGAGTCAGCAGTTCAAAGTGCCTGAGTTTATCGCCCGTACCCTCTATTCCCATCAGAGACTGTGTTATGTTGGACACTGCAGAATAAAAACCTTCAAAAAGGACTTTTATGTGTCAGCATCTGAAGTTGTTGGGTACTAACCCTGGGAACCCCTGGACATTCACCGACAAGCCATGAGGAGGTAACTGGTAAGCCCGCTGAGGGTTATGGCCGCTACACTTGTATCTAATTTTCTGAGTTAAAAAGCTAGTAAACATACCCAATGTTTGACACCGTGACAGACCATGTGACTGTACCTAGTACAGGGAGAGCTCTCAATGCAAATTAGGAAGCAAGTCTACATTTCCTGATATACGCAGTAATGCTGTGCAAAAGAGGAGTAGTGTAGTAGCTACAAAAAAATAAAAAATAATTCTTCTATGTGTATTTGGCAATTGATGGCATAATGACTCTGATACTTAGGATTTGTATTTTTATTGGAAAGTGTATAGTTGTACAGACTTTGAATGATTGTGCTGTGCAGCCATCTAAGACGTAAACAGCCTTTTAAAAATGTATTGTACAGAGCAATGAAATGTTTATAAAGTGCTCTAATCCACTGCAATCAATTAGAAAAAGAACAAATAAGACATCTATTGATACGTCGGTATGTGTTGTCGCACTTTAAGCATTGCCTCTTGCCGCATTCAAACCAAAACATTGGAGTTCTCTAGCAGCCGGTAGAAAATGACAGCTTGTGCAGGATTTAATATTTGTTGAACTTGTTATCAAATCAATATATTCTCATATTTATGTTCTTTCAAATGACATATAATTTTGATGCTCTTTACAGATAGTAGGGTATTAAAGAAGATAGACATCTCTAAATAGGACTGAACTAGAAGCTTTTTACACACAAATAAATTGCAGTAGTCAATGATATTTTATATTATAGCTCTACTTCAGGGCTGCTGCACAGACTTGAAACATTTATAGATATATTGGTTCAACCTACAAAAAAGGGGTTTAACCACAATAGATGTATAGGAAATAATATATACTGTATATATTATAATGTATATGAATAAAAGAGAATCATAGCTTGTCAGTTGAGTTATGTTCATCCATGAACTCTCTGGTCTGCTGAGCAATGTAAAACAACAAAATGACAAAGGCTAAATTATGATGCTGGTGGCAATTTTAGGTATATAAGTGATACCACCAGATACATTAGTCTGGTTAGTTTTCAAGAAATGTCTTGGGGCGGCTCAAAGCCTACAGTGGTATTCCAGAAGCCAACACTTCCAGGAGTGTCAATCTCCCATGTCCCCAATGCATGATTCCTTCCTCCGATCTCCACGATACTACTGTGCCCTGTAAAGCACACAGCGAATTCGGGACGGTGTACAAGAGATTGACTCTCCCAGAAACGTTGGATTCTCTACAAACTTAAAGTGGATGTAAACCCCAATTTATTTATTTTCATGTCATAATGTAGAGAATACGATTTCCTTTCATTTGAGCCCAGTCTTGCCACACAGATTTACTCCAGGCCTGAGAAATCCTATTTTATTGTTCAGTTAGAGAAATCTTGACAAAGTCTTGAAAACTTTGTCGAAAACGCCCCCTTGCTGTGAGTGACAGGTGATTTACATATCTCATGCACTAGCCTGAGACATTCACATCCTGTGTAAAAAGTTCACAATTCACATCCCCCTCCAGCTCTCCCAGCTTTACTGTGTTTTGACTGGATGTTTCTCATCATAGGATGCAGTGAACAGTCAGCAGACTATAGACAGACAAGGGATTTAGGGGTCATGTATGTACTCAGAGCTGGGCAGAGTAGAACATCCAGTGATCTGATGATAACCTGTCTCAGGCTAGTGCATGAGATATGTAAATCACCTGTCACTCACAGCAAGGGGGCGTTTTTGACAAGGTTTTCAAGACTTTGTCAAGATTTTTCTAACTGAACAATAAAAGAGGATTGCTCAGGCCTCGAGTAAATCTCTGTGGCAAGACTGGGCTCAAATCAAATGAAAGGAAATCTCATTTTCTACATTATGACATCAAAAAAAAAATTGGGGTTTACATCCATTTTAAGAGAGCAATTTCGCTTCAAAATAGAGGCATTTAGCAGCATGTGTAGAGTGATAGGGTTAGGTAAATACATGCTTAACACGAGATACAGCTGTTAATCAGTTTTTCAGTTTAGCAACACAGGAAAAATAAGGGTTTTTATCAACTTTTATAGGTCTTTTATTGAAACATCCCAGGTCTATACACAATGGGAGGTGCTGTCTAATACACCAAGCAATTTGTACCATCTGACAACTCATGTTTATAGTCAAAAAATTCAGTTTACTTATAACCTCTACATTAATCCAGTCATCAAATGCATACTAATGCCCCGTACACATGGTCGGAATTTCCATGTTGTCGGAAAATCCGACCGTGTGTGGGCTCCATTGGACTTTTTCTGTCGGAATTTCCGACGGAAAAAATTTGAGATCCTGCTCTCAAATTTTCAGACAACAAAATCCGATCAGACTTTTCCCGATCGTGTGTAGAGAATTCCGACGGATAAAGTGCCACGCATGCTCAGATCAAATTACAAGACCAAAGCTATTGGCTACTAGCCTCTACGTAGTTCCGTCGTACGCAACGAACGTCACATTCAGAATGATCGGATTTTCCAACAACTTTGTCCGACCGTGTGTATGCAACACCACGGTCGGAAATTCCGACCACAAAATCCGTCAGATTTTTCCGACAGATTTTGTGGTCGGAATTTCCGACCGTGTGTACGGGGCATAACTGTAAAATATAAGCCAGATGTATAACCAGCCGAGCTTTCAGAACGCTCCAATCTTTTCTAATAATGGCACTGAGTAATTCTTAAACAACCTGACCAGATCCTAATGTGTTCTGCAGGTTATCAGTTGAAATTGTACAACTGAATTGTCAATTATACCCATATTTGTCATGAGACCAAGTAGATAAATCCATAAGATGGCTTTCAAAGCAGTGCTGCATCCTGCATGCTAATAAAATATATCCTTTTTATCTTAATGTATTCTCACACTAGTTTAGTATTCCACTATACTTACTCACCTAAATCTTTAGCTATATATCCACCTTTCATGGCTATAGGGGGCTGATTTATAACAACTGGAAAAAAGAAAAAATGAGAAGAAAAGCAGAGGGGTTGCTGAGACAAATCAATCATATATCATTTTTCCTTTTATGGAAACATAAAACCAGAATTATGATTGACTGCTTATTCTGCAGTCTTGTTCTACACCTGTTATCTAAACCTAATATCACCAGACCCATCCTAGTTTTATTTTGCAAAAAAAAGCTTTACAGAAAGGCTTATAACTCCTATGAATCCAATACAATATTAGCTCAAAATTGTAATTTACCAAATGCTTCTTAACGTAAAGAATAATTGCAGGCATCAACACGTTGGACCAATGTAGCGATGTATATGATATACCTGGCAAATTCTGCTGGTAGCTGGAAATGACTGAAGTAGACTACTTCAGTGTTTAATTCAGTGATCTCCACTTGATCCCAGGTCCCGAGCGGAGTGGCTGGCCTGATGTATGATGTATGGCCAGCCTCTTATATGCTTGGTTGGTTGCAGAACACCAACTGGTATAAGAATTATAAGCGTCCGAGCTGTTGTATTCACAAGGCATCAGGACGGCCGCTCAGCACTGAGACCTGGAGGCAAGTAGAGTTTACTTTAGTGATTTCCAGCTTCCAGGAGCATTGGCCAGGTATATCATATATGATGATAAAATTCCTCTTATATTAAAATAAATGAATTTGTTACAGTTGATTGGTGTATTACTCACCATTTAAAATGTAAGCTCAATAAATGAATAAGGCCCCTTTCACACTGGGGCGGGAGCGGCGTCGGCGGTAAAGCAGCGCTATATTTAGCGCTGCTCTACCGTTGTTTTAGCAGCGTTATTCGGCCGCTAGCGGGGCGGTTTTAGCCCCCGCTAGCGGCCGAAAAAGGGTTAAAACCGCCCGCAAAGCACTGCAAAGCGTCGCTGCAGCGGCGCTTTGCCGGCGGTATAGCCACGCTGCCCCATTGATTTCAATGGGTAGGAGCGGTTTAGCAGCGGTGAATACGCCGCTCCTTCACCGCTCCAAAGATGCTGCTAGCAGGACTTTTTTTACCGTCCTGCCAGCGCACCGCTCCAGTGTGAGAGCCCTCCGTCTTTCACACTGGAGTGAAAGGGGCTGTTTTTTTTTTTCAGGCGCTATTTTTAGCGCTGTAGTGCCTGAAAAACACCTCAGTGTGAAAGGGGCCTAATGGTTGACTATTTAAAGCCTACCTCTGCCTTATTCAACAAAAGTTATCTGCTTGCCGACCAGCCGCCGCAGTTTTACTCTCTATGGAGCGGCGGATGTCAGCAGGCATGGGTCCGCTGACACCCGTTTCATATACATTGTATATGTATCTGTTACTTTTTTAGCCATTTCCTTTGCTTTTTAATTTTATATGCAGCCCTATATTTTCCACATTTTTGTTGCATAGTGGAATATTGGTGGGCACTATAAAACATAGTTTCTATTTTTTGACTACTCTTTAATTTAAAATCTGCTAGTTTAAACAGAGTAACCCAAATGTATCATTACTAGGCATTTTAAACCTGTTCTCCCACATATTGAATGTAAACAGAATGATGGGCTTATGGTACAAACAGGAGAGTAGGTGCCCCAAAATGCTCTTCTGTGGGACACATACATCTTGTATTTAAACCTTTAAGGACCAGGATTATAGAATTGCTGTGGGTGAATATTTTTTATTTATTTTACAAAAATCTCCCTTTAAAATGTGATTGCTTTCTTATAGCATACAAATAACTGATCCTTTGAAATTGTATTAGTTATTGATTTAATTTACATTAACCTACTCGGTCTAACAATGTTATGTTAGTTATACAAAAGTCTTCTGCATCAATAATAATTTGCACAAAAGAAAAAAAAAGTTGATTTACTAATGCCCCGTACACACGGTCAGACATTCCGACCACAAATCCGTCAGATTTCTTCGACGGATTTTGTTTGAAACTTGTGTTGCATACACACGGTCGGACACGCTCGTTCAGAACGAGGTGACGTACAAAACGTACGACGGGACTACGTAGAAGCCAGTAGCCAATAGCTTTCATTCCCAAATTTATTCTGAGCATGCTTGGCACTTTGTGCGTCGGAATTCTATACACACGATTAGAAAAAGTCAGATCGGATTTTGTTGTCGGAAAATTTAAAGGTCCTGCTCTCAAATTTTTTCCGACGGAAAAAGTCCGATAGAGCCCACACGCGATCGGATTTTCCGACAATAAAATCTGATCAGATTTTTTCCATCGGAATATCCGACCGTGTTTACGGGGCATTAGACTGGAGAGTGCAAAATCTGGTGCTCTGCATAGAAACCAATCAGCTTCCAGGTGTTTGTCAAAGCTTAATTGAACAAGCTGAAGTTAGAAGCTGATTGGCTACCATGCACAGCGGCACCAGATTTTGCACCCTTCAGTTACAGTAAATCAACCCCATAGTATTTTCCAGGCTGTCTTTATTGCCTCTGCTTTGAGAACAGACACTCATCACACAACCATAAAATCCTAGCTACAAAACAGCAGCAACAGAAAAATAGATACGTACAAACAAATCATCTTTTAATTCTTTTTTTGTTAACAAAAATCCAGGTTTGTTTGCATTGGCTGCTATCACTAATAGAAGGGGTGTAGCCTGATCTGCTTTATGGAATTGCTTCAACCAGCAGGCTTTTAAAAAATGTTTCATACAAACAGCTGTTTTTAAATAGTTGCAACATTTACAGGGGAAAAGATTCCAAATTTGACTTCGATTCACCAAGAAACAATGGGGTTTTTCAGCTTTAGAAGGTTGAGTCTTGGCTGATGAAAACCTGAAACAAAAACGCTGTCATCTGGAAAATATTGATCTGAACTGGGCTTACAAACTTCCATCTGCTAATCATAGATCCATACTTAGAGTGGTGCCTATGTACTATATGTCCTAAAGGCCTGTCACACAAAACAATATTTGTCCCATTAATGGTAAAGCTTGGAGTAAAAGCTATGATTAAATAATTGCGGCTGCAGATAAATTGACCAGTTAGCTTTATAATCCAGCATCGCTATCTGTGTCACACTAAAAGGCATGTGGTCCTTCTGTCTTGGTTAGAGAGTGCTGAGAAGTTTCATCAGACCCCATGAAAAGTGTTCAGGAACACAGGGGTTGATTTACTAAAACTGTAGAGTGCAAAATCTGGTGCAGCTGTGCAAAGAAACCAATCAGCTTCCATTTTTTTTTTTTCAAAGCTTAATTGAACAAGCTATGCCAAGCAATGCCAAGCTGCAGTTTCCAAAGCGAGCAAAGTCCTTTCTTGTATTAATAGAGGTATGGACTACAGATAGAGAGATATCATTTTGCCCCTGTTCAAATCATTAGTAAGACCTCATCTGGAATATGCAGTTCAGTTTTGGGCACCAGTTCTCAAAAAGGATATTGGGGAACTGGAGAAAGTGCAGAGAAGGGCAACCAAACTGATAAGAGGCATGGAGGAGCTCAGCTATGAGGAAAGATTAGAGGAACTGAATTTATTCACTCTTGAGAAGAGGAGAATAAGGGGGGATATGATCAACATGTTCAAATATATAAGGGGTCTATATTTTGAACTTGGTGTTGAGTTATTCACTTTACGGTCAACACAGAGGACAAGGGGGCACTCTTTACGTCTGGAGTAAAAGAGAATTCATCTCCAAATACGGAAAGGTTTCTTCACAGTTAGCCCCCGTACACACGATCGGAAATTCCGACCACAAAATCCGTCAGATTTTTTCCTGACGGATTTTGTCCGACACTGGTGTTGCATACACACAGTTGGACAAAGTTGTCGGAAAATCTGATCATTCTGAACGTGGTGATGCGTACGACGGAACTACGCAGAGGCTAGTAGCCAATAGCTTTTGTCTCGTAATTTAATCTGAGCATGCGTGGCACTTTGTCCGTCTGAATTCTGACATTTTACAAAGTCTGTAGGGTTTAGTGTAAGCTTAGATTTTGTGAGATGACAGGTTGGTTATAAAACCGTAACAAACCAAGTAGGTTGTTTATAAGAGGTATGCTCATATCTAGGTGTGTTATACCTTTCATTAAATGTATTACTCATTATGTTATTGAGCACACTTCTAAAACAGTGATGTCATACCAATAACTCAGGAATGCCTTCTACAATGTCATACCAGTAACTCAGGTATGCTACTACAAACAGAAATATCAGGCTCATACAATATAATTCATACATGGGACAAGGTGAGCTAAAAAAGTAAATACCTCCACACAGTGTGTAGTTGTTAGGAGACTGGGTTTCATTGTATGTTCTTAGGTACCATTTTAAAATGGTGCTATAAAACATTATTTTTTCTTAGGGTTGGTTTTAAATGCTATTCAAGATGCTCCCTGCTAATACAGGCATACCCCACTTTTAAGTACACAATGGGGTTTATTTACTAAAGCGGGAAAGTGCAAAATCAGGCTCACTTCTGCATAGAAACCAAAGAGTTTCCAGGTTTTATTACCAAAGCTTAATTGAACAAGCTGGGGTTAGAAGCTCATTGGTTTCTATGCAAAAGTGAGCCTGATTTTGCACTTTCCCGCTTTAGTAAATAAACCCCATTGTGTACTTAAAAGTGGGGTATGCATGTACTCTAAGGCCCTGGTAATATTGGCAAATACTAGGGATTGTGCAGGAGACAATTAACTTGCTCCTAGGCTGTGAAGACAATGAGCAGTTTCTATGGCAATATGAAAAATACTTTCTTTCTTACTAAACTTATGGGCTGGACTAGGGCTGGGACCAGGGCTATCAGTTGGGTAAAGTCTACATTTTGAGCCCTTTCACACTGGGGCGCTTTACCGCTAAAAATAGCGCCTGCAAAGCGCCCTGAAACAGCCGCTGCTGTGTCTCCAGTGTGAAAGCCTGAGTGCTTTTACACTGGAGCGGTGCGCTTGCAGAACGTTAAAAAAACTCCTGCAAGCAGCAACTTTGGAGCGGTGAAGAAGCAGTGTATACACCGCTCCTTCACCGCTCCTGCCCATTGACATCAATGGGGCAGCGTGGCTACACCGCGCTTTGCCGGCGATTTTAACCCTTTTTTGGCAGCTAGCGGGGGTTAAAAACGTTCCGCTAGCGGCCGAATAGCGCTTCTAAAACAACGGTAAAGCGGCACTAAAAATGGCGCAGTTTTACCGCCTGCGCCTGGTGTGAGAAAGGGGCCTTAAGGCTATCGTAATAGCTAGGCCTCGGGTTACTAGCTCTAAAAAAATTTAGGGCAAAAAAAAAAAAACAGTTTAGGGCTAGGATGGCATGTTTCCTTCATTTGCTGTAAACATGTGATGGGCATTTGTCTGGCACTGCCACAGGCCTGCTGCTAATTTGTAGGAATCTAAGCAGTTTAGGCTGTGTCAGCAAATTCTAGTAGCCTAGCTGTCATACTGAATTCCTTGCTTTAGTACGTAAAGTGGAACTTCAGTAATTTTTTCATGTTTTCATCTATTACATCTTCTGCCCTTGTTGTTTTAACTTTGGATAGTAAAACATGTTTTCTTTGCCAGTAAATACCTTATACAGCCCACTTCTTGTTTCTTGTCTGGTAAAAAGCCTAGGTTTATGACACCATGCACAGCTCTCTCGTGAGTGTTTGCCAGGAAGGGAGGGGGGGGTGAGTCATAAGAGGGCCAATGAGAGCTGCAGAGCTAGAGGTGTGCCTCTGTGTCTTCGTAAATCCAGGAAGTGAAAAGGCAGCAGCTTCAGCTGCCCACAGTTGAAATGGATGCAGCCAGATTCTGTGGAGGGAGATTTCTGCAGCATATTTGGCAAGTACAGAATCACAGTATATATAAAATAATATGCAAAGTGGTAGAGGGAAGCTTCAGAATGGCAAAGATGTTTTTACGACAAATTATGTGAGCAGACTGCAGTTCCTCTTTAAGTACTTGCTGAACCCAACCATGTAGGCAGTAAATGTACTAAAAATAAAGTCAGAGCTTTTAATTGGTATTCATATTCAACATCAATGACTCAAAGTGCTGAAATCGGAGTTAACATGATATCTACTTTTTCAAATTCTTTGTTTTATGTTGGGTGCGCTGCTGGAAAGGAAAACTCTACCCAACAAAGTTCCCAACAAAGTCTTCAGCCTGCTTCATCCAATACATCCCTTCCCTTTCACATTGGTAACCCATGCATCTGCTGAGAAGAAATAAGGACTCAACTCGTGTACAAAACAAAAATGTTATACATTTACTGGCAAATTTTGCCCTGGTTCACACTGAGCTGCGGGAATGAAGCCATGCGAGTTCAGCTGAACTCGTATGATTTCACTCTTGCACGCCAGTCCCAATTTCGGCGGCGATGTCACAGACATCTGTGCGGATTTCTGCACACCTGTAAATCGCACCCCAAAACCGCAAAAAGTAGTACAGAAACTACTTTTTGAAATCGGTGCGGCAAATGCAGCATCGCAATGATTAGGACGGTGCCATTGCCGGCAATTGCCGCCGATTTGACATGTCAAATCGCATGTCAAAACGCACCAAAGTGAACCGGGGCTAAATGATAGAAATTCTTTAGATTATTATGTAATAACTGAAATTTGGAGATTGCTTGTTCCAGCAAAGAAAATATTAGGCTTCATATATTAAATTGAGAGGTTACTAAAGAAGTGAAAAACAGGACTTCTAATGCCGCGTACACACGAAGGGACAATCCCGCGGGATTATCCTCTGGACTGAAGTCCAGCGGATAATCCCCTCGTGTGTGGGCGCCAGCGGACTTTTTGGCGCCAAAGTCCGGCGGACCAAAGTTTTAAGTTTTGTTTTAAAATTATCCGCTGGACTTGGCAGTCCAGCGGACAATCCCGCCGTTAGTGGGCAAGTCCGCGGGACTTTTGAAATGAACGGACTTGCCGCTCATCGGCAAGTCCGTTCATTTAGCACGTGACTTCAGGTTACGTAGCTAGCGTAGGCAGTTACTGCCGCCGCGCTAGCTCCGTGACCTGGCATGGATTTAAAGGGAATCCCCACGCCGAAAAAACGGCGTGGGGGTTCCCCCCAAATCCATGTCAGACCCTCATCCGAGCACGCAGCCTGGCAGGCCAGGAAAGGGGTGGGGACGAACGAGCGCCCCCCCCCCTCCTGAGCCATACCAGGCCGCGTGCCCTCAACATGGGGGGTGCCCTGGGGAAAGGGGGGCCGTGCGGCCCCCCCACCCCAAAGCACCTTGTCCCCATGTTGATGAGGACAAGGGCCTCTTCCCGACAACCCTGGCCGTTGGTTGTCGGGGTCTGCGGGCGGGGGCTTATCGGAATCTGGGAGCCCCCTTTAATAAGGGGGCCCCCAGATACCGGCCCCCCACCCTATGTGAATGAGTATGGGGTACGATGTACCCCTACCCATTCACCTAAGGTGTAAAATGTAAAGTACAAAAACACACACACTTTTGAAAAAATATTTTATTGCACTGCTCCGGGGGTCTTCTTCCGTCTTGGGGGTCTTCTCGCCGGACTCCTCCGCTCTCTTCTGCTCTTTTACCTAGCTCTTTCACGAGCGGGGGGAGTCCGGCTACCTTCTTCGTCATCGCCGCCGTCGTCTGGGGGTCTCGATCCGCCTTCGGGGGTCTTCCGGGGGTCTCTTCTGTTCTTGCGGCGGTCGTCGTCTTCCGCGCCGCCGGCGCCGCCTTCTTCTTCTTCTTCTTGTCCTTCTTGTTCTTCTTCTTCTTCCGATGTTGACCCGACGCTCTCTCTGCCCGGAATGCCTGTGCCGCTCTGCGCTTGGACTTATATAGGGACATGGGGGACAGGGTCACATGCACATGTCACATGGTGACCCCGCCCCCTTGTGTTGTCACAGTCCCGGAGGATGCTGGGACTGTGACATCGCAAGGGGGCGGGGTCACCATGTGACATGAACATGTGACCCTGTCCCCCATGTCCCTATATAAGTCCGAGCGCAGAGCGACACAGGCATTCCGGGCAGAGACAGCGACGGGTCAACAATCGGAAGAAGAAGAAGAACAAGAAGGACAAGAAGAAGAAGAAGGCGGCGCCGGCGGCGCGGAAGACGACGACCGCCGCAAGAACAGAAGAGACCCTCGGAAGACCCCCGAAGGCGGATCGAGACCCCCAGACGACGGCGGCGACGACGAAGAAGGTAGCCGGACTCCCCCCGCTCGTGAAAGAGCTAGGTAAAAGAGCAGAAGAGAGCGGAGGAGTCCGGCGAGAAGACCCCCAAGACGGAAGAAGACCCCCGGAGCAGTGCAATAAAATATTTTTTCAAAAGTGTGTGTGTTTTTGTACTTTACATTTTACACCTTAGGTGAATGGGTAGGGGTACATCGTACCCCATACTCATTCACATAGGGTGGGGGGCCGGTATCTGGGGGCCCCCTTATTAAAGGGGGCTCCCAGATTCCGATAAGCCCCCGCCCGCAGACCCCGACAACCAACGGCCAGGGTTGTCGGGAAGAGGCCCTTGTCCTCATCAACATGGGGACAAGGTGCTTTGGGGTGGGGGGGGCGCACGGCCCCCCTTTCCCCAGGGCACCCCCCATGTTGAGGGCACGCGGCCTGGTACGGCTCAGGAGGGGGGGCGCTCGTTCGTCCCCACCCCTTTCCTGGCCTGCCAGGCTGCGTGCTCGGATGAGGGTCTGACTTGGATTTGGGGGGAACCCCCACGCCGTTTTTTCGGCGTGGGGATTCCCTTTAAATCCATGCCAGCTTGCGGAGCTAGCGCGGCGGCATTTACTGCCTACGCTAGCTACGTAACCTGAAGTTACGTTCGAAATGAACGGACTGCTCCGTGTGTGGGCAAGTCCGTTCATTTTCAAAAGTCCCGCGGACTTTTGGCCGGCGGATTATCCGCTGGAGAAGTCCGTGCGTGTGTGGGCAAGTCCACACGCTCGGAAAGTCCAGCGGACCTAGCTGGAAAGTCCCGCGGGATTGTCCGCTGGACTAGGTCCGTCGGCAAAAGTCCGCACGTGTGTACGCGGCATAATAATGACCTAATAGCGCTCATTGTTTTGGGTGGTATCTGATTGGCTCTCTACCCAACAATACCACTTACTTTTTGTATACAGGTTGCTCACTGTAATGCCGCATACACACGATCGGAATTCTCGTTGGAAAAAGCTCTGATGGTTTTCCCTTCGGAATTCCGACGGAATTTCGCTCAAACTGTCTTGCCTACACGCGGTCACACCAAATTTCAACGGTCAATAACACTGCGACTTACAACTCATTCAATGGCACTTTAAAAGGGAAGTTTAATGCTTCCGAGCATGCGTCGAATTGTTTCCGAGCATGCGTCGGAATTGCATACACACGATCGGAAAATCCGATAGAAAGGTTTTCCGTCTGAAAAATTAAGAACAGGTTCTCAATCTAAAGTCTGTCAGAAATGTCGACAGAAAAAGACTGATGGGCATACACACGGTCGGAAAATCCGATGAAAAGTTCCCATCGGACTGTTTCCATCGGAAATTCTGACCGTGTGTACGCCGCATTAGACATCCTGAAGACACCAGCCATATTGACAGTCTCTGGCCAGCTTTAGGTAATAGATGACCAGCAGATAAAGTGTAAAAGGCACCACTGAATGCCAGACCCCAAAATAAGGAAAACGTCTTAATATTACTAATATCCATTATTATTTTATTGCTTATGAAAACCATACCCATCACAGAATTTTCTATATCAGAGACTAAATGATATGGTCTACAAATATTTTCAATTTTTTCTTTAACTTTATCTGATTCACTTATTTCAGGATGGAAAATTAATTTAGAATGTTATGAAGAACAAATCTTGAATGCATTCCAAGTTCTAACATGTGGTTTTAATACAAAGGATCTTTAATCTGTACAAAAACATTTCTAAATGGAGAGCTGTTTATATCTCTAAATATAACCCAATGACAATTTTGTCTCAGTTTCTGGTGGAGTTTCTAGGTGAAATGTTAATATGCACAGCTGACCGGTTAATCTGAATAATTTGCTGTCTGTTCGCTCTTCTTTAAGACTTGATAAAGAGTAGTGGGATGATTCATTCTACCACACATGTATCACTGTTCAGTATGGAAACTCAATAAGCTTATTATCTTTCACAGAGATGGTTGTAACTTTTTCAACTAAGTTGGGTTTATGCTTCAGTTTAAATGGAATACATTTTTTATAGTGATCTTTATGCAACAGCAAGCTGAATAACTCAACAGTATGGTGCAAGAATGATGAGGAAGGTGGGGGGATATCGACCTGTTCATGGAAGATGGGGACTTAACAGTACTTCTCAGCACCACCCAATATTTACCAATACACAGCATTTTAAGATCCCTTTGAAAGACCTTGGGTCTTTGTTAGGATTTGGATTCTAATGCCGCGTAGACACGAGTGGACTTTAGGTCCAACGGTCTTTCCAACGGAGTTCCGACAAACTTTTCGAATAAACGGACTTGGCCACACACAATCACACTAAATTCTGACGGATTTGAATGTGATGACGTAGGACCGGACTAGAATAAGGAAGTTCGTAGCCAGTAGCCAATAGCTGCCCTAGCGTCATTGTTTGTCCGTCGGACTAGCACACAGACGAGTGGATTTTTCGATAGGAACTGGGTCCAGCGGAGTTCCGGCGGGAAAATTTAAAACATGTTCTCTTTCTAAAGTCTGTCTGATTTTTCGACAGCAAAGTCCGATGGAGCCCACACACGATTGAGTAGTCAGACGGATTCGTTCCGTCGGACCTTTGCTGTCGAAAAGTTCTCTCGTGTGTACGCGGCATTAGAGCATTTCATGTTGCTGGGCTCTCTCCTCCTTCATAGGGAAGCATGGACAGTACATGTCCAAAATCAACCTGGTACACAGCAGTGATGCCCACCTGAGAGTAGACTTGTCTAGCATAGGAAAGAGACTAGGAATGGGAGGTGAAGCATAAGCAGCCCTAGAGGAAGGGAAGGGTAAAATACAGAAGAAGTCTTCCCTCGGCTTTTACTGACAGCTCACAGCCCTCTTCCTGACAAAACAACACGCTCCTTTTCTTCTTATGCCCCGTACACACGGTCGGATTTTCCGACGGATAATGTCCTATCGGACCATGTTGTCGGAAATTCCGACCGTGTGTGGGCTCCATCGGACTTTTTCCGTCGGAATTTACGACGGAAGAAGTTTGAGATCCTGCTCTCAAATTTTCCGATTGTGTGTAGCGAATGCCGACGGACAAAGTGCCACGCATGCTCAGATCACATTACAAGACCAAAGCTATTGGCAACTAGCCTCTACGTAGTCCCGTCATACACAATGAACGTCACCACGTTCAGGATGATCAGATTTTCCGACAACTTTGTCCGACCGTGTGTATGCAACACCAGCGTCAGACAAAATCCGTCGGAAAAAATCTGACGGATTTTGTGGTCGGAATTTCCGACCGTGTGTACAGTGCATTATAGGAAGGGGGTTCTGTGGTCCACAGAGAGACCTGTGCATAACAGTAACTGATAAGTTATCAAAGAGCACAGAAAGTCACTAGATTTCTGGTGGGATAAACAAGTATCTTTTGCACTTATTGAACAGCTATAACAAAATTCTTCTAATCATAATTAACAGACAAAAAGGGAGCAAAGAGATGTTCTTTATTAAGGTTTACATACCTTTTAATATTTTAGGCCGAACTCTAGGCAGACATAAAAGATCGCCATTTATTCAATTTTTGTATGCCTTCAAAACTCAGAACTTTAAAATACAGCTAGTATATTTGCGGTCATATTGCTTCCTCTTGCTCAGCAAGACTTAAGATTCTACTGCATGCACATTGCTGTCAATCTGACACTGGAAGCATATTGACAGAGTGAGTAAGTAAGCAGCGTGATGGCCTTGTCCTCATCATGGTTATCCTCCTTCCTCCCCAGCCTCTCTAATAGTCAATGAGGTCACGCAATACATTAAAGGCCAGTACAGACATTCAGAAAGTGGGGAGGGTGAAGCCAAGCTCAGCTTGCACAGGAAAAGTCAAGATTTGCAAATCATTCCAGTCTTGAATAATTCTGAATTGGTCAGTTTGCATTGCCAAGGGCAGTGGTATGTTTACTTATAAGAGAACCACTGATGACTGGAGCCAGACACTTGAAAATGTCAGAGATTACCCGAAGTCTGACATTTACAGATGTGCCGTCTGTCTGGCCTCATACACAGTTTGCATTACAACGTCAATCATTGAGACCTGTGTACATTAATCTTATACAAAACTATACAGTTATGCATTTGTGGGTTCTGGAAAACAAAGTTTTCATCTGTTACTTTGTTTTTAAACTTAAATTTTGATTACCTATCATGACCAGTTTAACCACTTGCCTACCAGGTATGACCAAGCCATTTTTCAGCTTTCAGCGCTGTCGCATTTTGAATGACAATTGCACGGTCATGCAACTGTACCCCAAAAAATTTTTTTGCATTTTTTTCCCCCACAAATAGAGCTTTATTTTGGTGGTATTTGATCACCTCTGCGGTTTTTATTTCTTGCGCTATAAACAAATTAAGAGGGACAAGTTTGAAAAAACGCAATATTTTTTACTTTTTATTATAATAAATATCCAATTTTTTTTTTTTTTTTAACAAATTTTTTTCCTCAGTTTAGACCGATATGTATTCTTCTACATATTTTTGGTAAAAAAATAAATCGCAATAAGCGTCTATTGATTGGTTTGCGCAAAAGTTATAGCGTCTACAGAATAGGGGATTGATTTATAGCATTTTTATTATTATTATTTTTTTACTAGTAATGGCGGCGATCTGCAATTTTTATCGTGACTGCGACATTGTGGCGGACATATCGGACACTTTTGACACATTTTTGGGACCATTCACATTTATACAGCGATCCGTGCTATAAAAATGCATTGATTACTGTATAAATGTGACTGTCAGGGAAGGGGTTAACACTAGGGGGCGCTGCAGGGGTTAATATGTACCCTATCTTAGTGATTCCAACTGTGGGGGGAGGGGACTGACTGGGGGAGGAGACCGGTCGGTGTCCCTATGTACAAGGGACACGCCATCGGTCTCCTCTCCTCTGACAGGACGTGGATCTGTGTGTTTACACACACAGATCCACGTCCTGCTCGATTACCGGGCAATCGCGGGTGCCTGGCAGACATCGCGGCCGCCGGGCACGCGCATTGGGTCCCCAGCTACGCGGCGGGCGCGCGCGCCGCGCGCCCCCTAGTGGCCAAAAAGCGGCGGCCCGCCACAATAGCTGCACCGTCCCACGCTCTTCAAAAGGTTGGGCACCCCTGAACTAGCACATTGCAACGCCACCATGCTGAATAGAAAATTTATTGAAATGACCTCATGACATTTTAATAAATAAATAAAAAAGTAAACAGTGTTAAGCAGGCCATACATGGTCGAATTTCAAACTAATTTTCTTTTCAAAATCAGAAAGTTCGTTCTTTTTTGTGATCCGATTGTGCCACCATTGATTTTCGAAATTCGGCCGACCAAGCCTTCAATTTCACCTCATGTTGCTACAGAAAAGAATTTTCTTGGCCCGAGAATCTTCTTTTCTCTCCGTAAATTTTCTTTTCTTATTACATTTCTCGCACGATTCTCCCATCATTGATTAGAAAATCGTTTGTTTTTCCAAAAATTTCCAACATGTCCGATTCCTCAAATTTGATTTCCGCACGAAAATCGGCTGTTGTTGCAGCCCACTAATGGTGCGAAATTCATACGAAAATTCTCAGATACGCTTTTCGAAAGAAAATTCTTTCGAAATTTGAACCGTGTATGGCCGTTTGTGTTATGTGTTGAGATCAGCACTTCTGCACTGTGTCCCACAGCACACACCAGCAGTGGTGGCATTGGCTCGCTGGTGTAAACAGGCCCTAAATATAAGTGTTGCTTACTGTAGCTTACCTTTAAAGGCCCATACACACGATCTGACTTTGACAACCAACATGCAAATTAGCTGTTTTGGACCAACATCCGACCGTGTGTACGCTCCATCGGACCAACTTTTTCCAGGTTTCATCAGACTTTTGTTGGCTGTGCGAACGGACCAACTTTCTGCCAACAAAAGTCCGATGGAGCAAAGTCCGACCGTGTGTACACAAAACCAACGGACTTTTGTACAAACCAATGCAGAACCAATGCAAAAGATCAGACAACAATACAGAAGTTGACCAAAGGTGGCGGTAAAGAGCAGAAAAACCAAGTAATTTGGTGAAAGTTGGCTGAAAAAGTCCTGCCGTGTGTATGCAATACCAACTTGGGGCCAACGCCCTTTGGACAAAAATCCACGGGAAAGTTGGTCCACGGTCCGATCGTGTGTATGAGGCTTAAGAATGACACAGAAAAGTGATGATAGAAACATTCAGCCTTCATTGTAATGACTAAACTGGCATATACTGTATGCACAGCCGGGTGTAATTATATTTTATTTAATGTTTGGCTGCTGGTACCTCACATCCTTCGCTATTTACAAAAGCTCGAGACTTATTTTATGCTTCAGTAAACATGCCGCTTCCAGTGATTTCTGAACAGTGCCCTTTTTATTATTTTATTTTTTTGCAATGCTGGGCAATAATTAGTTTGAAGGGGGGCTTCTATTACCAGTCCTGATTTCACAAGCTGGAATGGGCATCAGCTAAAGGGTATGTGCCAGGCCCAGAGCAAAGCCAATCTACGTACCTTAAAATGTTAAAACTATTTAATCTTCATATAATTACATGAAATATATTTTTAATTCAAGCTTATTTCATCCGCTTAAAATATAGAACAACACTTCTGCCTTGTAGATAAAAAGGAACATTTGAAAAACTTACAGTTGACTGGCGCTACCTAGGTTACCCCTGAATGACATTAAATCTGGTACATTATTAAGAGTGGTGTATGATGGGAATTGGTTTATTGTGCTGATCCATAGTAACCAACTTCTGTTCGTCCATCATTTATCTCCTGAGCCAGTGACATATGGGTCTGTCTATTCACACTCTCAGCATTCTGTCTGCTCCAACAAACACTCTGCCTTTTTCTGCTTGGATAAGGAGATTTTTTTGTTACATCCATTATGTGTGTATCAACATTTATGGCAGCAAGATAATTGCCCAAGAGCTCAGGGGAATAAAAGCTCCCTCTTTATAACATAAGCCCCCTGAAAAAAAAAAAAATCAATATTAATATGAATTACTCTGAAAACTCAGCTCTGGTTTAGCTACAGCTACAAAACACAACGGAACAAAAAGGTAACAGAGGACAATGAATTCCTGATACAGCTTCAAATAATGCATCTACAATCATATGTAAGGGGATTGACTTACTTAAAGGGCTCAAAGGAATTCCCTTGTTATGATGCCGTTTGGGCATGAATACCAGCTTGTTGGGAGTAATCTTACAATAGGTGCCTTATTGCCGAGTTATTTAGTGGTGTCATAGTCACTCGGGGGACAAGGAGACTCGCTGCCGACACCTCGGAGTGAGATGTTGAAGGCATTTGTTATGACCTTGTTGTTCTCACTTACTAAAGACTCTGGCCTGTCTGTAGCCTTAATAGTCTCTAGCAAGTCATTTTCTCCAAGCTGAAAGTAAGATCTAATTACAGAGGAAAGCATTGAATATACCATAACCTTTAACCTGGCTGCATGGAATATTGTATTACATTTAGAAAGTAGTGCAGGTTTTTGAGTTAATAATGGACTCAGCCTAAATAAATAACTAAATATAGCAATGCATAACATTTAACTATTTTAATTATGCAGGTAAGGGAACACATTTTACAAATACAATCATTCATCTTTTTCCTTTCCTCCGTCCTTTAACCACTTCAGCCCCGGACCAATTGGCAGCCAAAGGACCAGGCCCCTTTTTGCGATCCGGCACTGCGTCGCTTTAACTGACAATTGCGCGGTCGTGCGACGTGGCTCCCAAACAAAATTGGCGTCCTTTTTTTCCCCACAAATAGAGCTTTCTTTTGGTGGTATTTGATCGCCCCTGCGGTTTTTATTTTTTGCGCTATAAACAAAAATAGAGCGACAATTTTGAAAAAAAATGCAATATTTTTTGCTTTTTGCTATAATAAATATCCCCAAAAAATATATAAAAAAAATTTTTTTTCCTCAGTTTAGGCCGATACGTATTTTTCTACATATTTTTGGTTAAAAAAATTATTGATTGGTTTGCGCAAAAGTTATAGCGTTTACAAAATAGGGGATAGTTTTATAGCATTTTTATTAATATTTTTTTTTTTTTTACTAGTAATGGCGGCGATCATCGATTTTTATTGTGACTGCGACATTATGGCGGACACATCGGACATTTTTGACACATTTTTGGGACCATTGTCATTTATACAGCAATCAATGCTATTTAAATGCACTGATTCCTGTATAAATGACACATGCAGTGAAAGAGTTAACCACTAGGGGGAGGGAGGGGTTATGGGCTGTGAAGTGTGTGTGTGTTTTTTTACATTAGGGGCGGGGCTGACGTCTGACATCATTGATCGGCTTTCCCGATGACCGGGAACAGCCGATCAATGACAGGCAGAGTAGGAAGCGCGGGGAGAGGTTTGTTTACACAGACCTCTCCTCGTTCTTCAGCTCTGTGACCCGATCGCGGGACACCAGCGGCGATCGGGTCCGCTGGTCCCGCGGCCGGGGTCACGGGTCGCGAGCGTGCCACTTGCGGGTCGCACGCGACCCACGGGCAGGCAATTAAAGGGCCACGTACCTGTATGTGATTTTGGATTTTGCCTGCCCGTGCCATTCTGTAGACGTATATCTACATGAGGCGGTCGGGAAGCGGTTAAAGAGTTGTACCAGGTCCTGCTAGTTCAAATAACATTTTATCCATTTATCGAAGAAGGCATCTCTGGGATCCCTTTAGATCTACTTTTCTCTAATGCCACGTACACACGGTCGGAATTCTCGTCGGAAAAAGCTCTGATGGTTTTCCCGTCTGAATTCCGACGGAATTTCGCTCCAACTGTCCTGCCTACACACGGTCACACCAAATTCCAACGGTCAATAACACCGCGGCATACAACACGTTCGACAGCACTATTAAAAAGGGAAGTTTAATACTTCTGAGCATGCGTCGAATTGTTTCCGAGCATGCGTCAGAATTTTGCGTGTCGGAATTGCATACACACGATCGGAAAATCCGATAGAAAGGTTTTCCATCGGAAAAATTTAGAACAGGTTCTCAATCCAAAGTCCGTCGGAAATTCCAACAGAAAAAGACCGATGGGCATACACACGGTCGGAAAATCCGATGAAAAGCTCCCATCGGACTGTTTCCATCGGAAATTCCGACCGTGTGTACGCAGCATTACTTTGCAGTGGGGCTGCGCCCAAACTTCAAGGGTTAACTGCTCGTTTAGTTCTAGAGGATTCGGAAAAGCACTTTACTTACCTGACCCTCCACTCCTTCAGACTCCTCCGCACTGCTACAGCAATCCTTACAACCTCTTCTCCCTTGCACTTCAGCGGGCTAAAGTCCCCTGACGTCATCAAAACGGATACAAGGTTTCGCACTGGTCATGGGGACACCTAGGGACAGTCCACCACCGGAGGGTAGGGGAGTGCCGCTTTCCGGGGAAGTGGAAGATTAGGTAAGTAAAAGTGCTTTTACCATCCCATAAGCAAAAAACTAGCAGTTTACCCTTGTAGTATGGGTGCCGCCCCATTGCAAGGGAGGAGTTTTAGTTTGACTTTAAAGTGTAAGTTCACCTTTACCGAAAATCTGTAAGGTGACCTTACACTGGACCTCATGCTCCCTGGTCCCATTGTACTGTAGTCCCGTAATTCTGCTCTGTCAGGGAACAGAATGCCGCTTCACCAGGCGAGGGATTTGAAATCCCCACAGCCTAATCTCCTCTCCGTGCCTCCTTCCGGGGCGTTTCGACCGCTTAAATATGTACGCATACACTCTATTACCAAGTGCCGTGTGCACCACAAAATGCTACAAAGTAATACAGTATGGCCAGATTGATCAGATTGAATCTATACAGATCTATACAGATCTCTGCCTATAACTGATTGCCCCTTTTAGGTGGACTGGCCTTTTAAGCTATGTTCTGAATGGTAATACATCATTTTACTAAAAATTCAGTGGAATAAAACAACTTCTGTTCAGTAGTCTGTGCTGGGGAAAAAGCTCCAAGCTGCTGGACGTGTATTTTATGATGCCTTGTTTGTTTTCCACCTCTCAGCAACAGGCCATTTCCTGGTTGAAGCAAAACTCGGTGACGTCCTGATCTCAACCCACACAGCACATCTTTGTCACTCTCGACGTCAGCAGCAGGAAAACAGGACTCTGCACCGCCTGTGCCTGGAATATCCTTCGCTCTTACAGAACTGATTCCACTCTGTTTATTAACACTTGTTCTAACACAGCAGATGAAAAACACATGCTCCACAGATAGTCCTAGAACAGGATTTCTAGGATACAGCATGACATATATGTATCAGGGAGACGACAGTCTCAGTTACAGTTTTCTCGAGAGGCAGTATGACTCCCAAAACAACTCCTATTACCACAGTCAGTTCAGTATTTTACCTCTCATTTTTAGCGGATACGGGTCATTTTAATAAAAAATAAAAAAAATGGTTTATATTGCGGTAGAAGCTAAACATCTTTGCATTAAAAAAAAAAAAAAAACATAAGTGAAAAAAAAAAAAAAAAAATCACAAAAAACATGAGAAAGTTAGTCCCAAGACAATAAATATATATGAAATAAACATCATTTAAAAACATTTCACATAAATAGAATTATTTCTCTTTTACATGAATGAACTTAAAGTGGAACTATAGCTACATTGTCACAAACAGCAAGCAGACAGGCTTTTTATTGCAGAAGGAACATGCTCGCTGTCTTCTCAGGCCATGCAAACTGAGCTGCGCATGTGCAACTCATTTTACATCTCTGGCACTGTCCATGTGTGCCGGGATGACAGCTTCCTGTGCATACGCAGGAGAGACATCACCCCGCTCCGGCCAATGCAGATAACTGAAAACTGGCACACAGGAGAAGATGCTGGCACATGCAAATGAAGGGAACTGTTGAGGAAAAGATAAGTATAGCTCCATTTAGTTTCAATTTAAGTGCACATTAGTGCAAAGGGCAGTGTTTGCTAGCACGGGATGTACAGGTGTTCTGTGCATCTGCATGCAGGCAGTCCCATTCATGTCTATTTGGATGCAGCAGCTGCAAGGACGCAGCTACTGCCCCGATCTGACATTCATGTGGGTTTGTGTCCTCGAAACACAGACAGGGTGATTTTAGGGACACGCACCCAAATGCATATCAAATTAGGAGCAGTGGCTGTGTCCATTCAACTGCTGTATCCCAACAGAACACCTGTGCATCCTGTGCGGGCAAACATGACCCTTCACATGGATGTATGCTTAAGGCCTCTTTCACACGGGGCGGATCAGTGCTGATCCGCCCCGTGGATATCCGATTGCTCAGCGCAGATTGCCGGAGCGATCTCCGCTGAGCAGGAAGATGACAGGTCCGTCTCTGCACACTGCGCAGGGACAGACCTGCAAGAGCGCGGCTCTCCCCTATGGGAGATCGGGTGACGACCGACCGTAGAGTCCGTCATCACCCGATCCGATCACGGATGGAAAAATTGTTTTTTCCTCCGTCACACTTTTTTGGATCGGAGTGGGTCAGATGTCAGCGGACATGTCGCAGATGACATCCGACGCTCCATATACCTCTATGGAGCATCCGTTCAGGTCCGCCTGAAAAACTGACAGGCAGATCTGAACGGAACGGCCGTGTGAAAGAGGCCTAAGTTTGTGTGTGAAAAAGCCCGCTGTGAGATGGGCAACTTCCAAAATGCCTTTTTGGCTAAGATAAACTTGTCATACTTGCTGCACTGAAAGGCCACTAGTGGGCAGTTAATGTATTTTACTTGTATTTCTATAGCTCGCTCTTGGGAATCATAGGTTTAGGAGGTGAGGCAGCCATCTTGGGCACACTCTTTTAAGCCATTTAACCTACTGGCATGTCTATAAAAGATAAAAAAGTGTGAGAAGAAATGAGAGTAAATGCAAGTACATGCAAACTCTGACATAGGGTCCTGGTCAGGGTTCAAACTGAGGACCCTAGTACTGCAAGGCAGTAACCACTAAACTGCCCTACCAAGACATTGCAAACAAAGCATTTGTTCAAACAGTGAGCAGAGAAAAAGGCTGGCATTAGAAAAGAAGGGTGTTTCAGATGACAAGTACTTCCTTCCTAACTTTCATTGTGCTGTCTGGGTAATCAGCAGTGGTCAACACTTATACACTTATATACTTATATAGGAGGCATCTCTACACTTGGTAAGACAAGAGCTGCAAAATCAGCCAGGCCTATCATTAGGCGTGTGTGGCTGTACTTGCTTTTCAGAAAATCCATGCACGATGTACTTTATCATTGTACTGCCTAGAATGGGTTAAAATGTTAGAAAGAAGTGCTGTCTCAGCAAATAGGAATGACCCCTTCATGGAAGACTGAAAGGATGTATGTGTTTTGGTGTTCTCCACCTGAGTAAATATGAATTAATAGCGGGGAAACTGTACAATTACCTTCATTTTCCAAAAGACCTAAAATGTGAGCGAATATAATACTGACATATAAGATAACAGTGTAAGGAGATATGACTGAGACACTTCCATATATTATAAATATTTGAAAAGTGAAATGAAGAGAACAAACTTTGCTGAATAGAAAGAATCGGGTAGACTTTATATTTAAAATTTTAAATACTCTGATGGCATGGATCAAGACAAAGTGGGAACACAAAACCCCAACAGGTTTTGCTAGTCTAATGCCGCATACACACGGTCGGAATTTCCGATGGCAAATGTGAAATCGGAGCTTTTTGTCGGAAAAATTCCGACCACGTGTAGGCTCCATCTGACAGTTTCCATCTGAATTTCCGTACAAAATTTGAGATCCAGTTCTCAAATTTTCCGACAACAAAATCTGTTTGCGTAAATTCCGATCGTGTGTAGACAACTCCGACGCACAAAGTGCCACGCATGCTCAGAATCAAGCAGAAGAGCAGCACTGGCTATTGAACTTAATTTTTCTCGGCTCGTCGTACGTGCTGTACGTCACCGCGTTTTTGAGGTTCGGAATTTCCGACCAAACTTTGTGCGACTGTGTGTGTATGCAAGACAAGTTTGAGCCAACATCCGTTGGAAAAAAAACATGATTTTGTTGTTGGAATGTCCGATCGTGTGTACGTGGCATTAGACTACACTGGCAGTTAATGCTGCTGCAATTGTGGTCAATAAACTGAAGCTTATAAGTCATCTCTAAAATTCAGCCTATCCTTGTGTTTTTTTATAGTGAAAGTTACTTTGTTTAAAAAAAAAAAAAAACGGCAAAAGGTCTTGGCTCAAAGCAGACACAAAACAACGCTTGCCCTTGCCTTCTATAATGAGGAACTTCAGGAAAAATTACAAGTCAGCAGATACAAGGACTGTGCAGTGCTGCAGAGGACTAACCTCTTATGCCCCGTACACACGGTTGGAAATTCCGACGGAAAATGTCTGATCGGACCGTGTTGTCAGAAAATCCACCCGTGTGTGGGCTCCATCTGACTTTTTCCGTCTGACTTTCCGACGGAAAAAATTTGAGAGCAGGATCTCAAATTTTCCGACACCAAAATCCTATCAGACTTTTTCCGATCGTGTGCCGAGAATTCCGACGGACAAAGTGCCACGCATGCTCAGATCAAGTTATGAGACCAAAGCTATTGGCTACTATGGTGAACGTAGTCCCGTCGTAACGGACGAACGTCATCACGTTCAGAATGATCGGATTTTCCGATAACTTTGTCCGACCGTGTGTATGCCACACCAGTTTGGGACAAAGTCCGTCGGAAAAAATCCAATGGATTTTGTGGTTGGATTTTCCGACCGTGTGTATTAGTCCTGTTAACCAATATCACCAAAAGTGAAAGCAAAAGAAAAAGCCCACATTTTGGGTTGTCCCCAGAACAGGGATGGTGGGGATATTTTCCAATTGGGACACTATTTCTTGTGACAACAATTTCCTTATTTTATTCTTTCACTTCTTGTCTTGGCTATGGGGCAGAAAGTGAAAGGATTTCTCCCCAATAGGACAGAGGTGGCAAAAATAAACCTTACCGGGGTCATAAACCTTCCTTACTCTATCCTAAATTAAAAATAAAAAATAAAATAAAAAAAAGGGTTTTGCCTTTAGTTCTAATTTCAAGACAACCCAGAAATGTTTGACAAAGCTGACTTTGACTGGGGGAACTCCTGATGATGTCATAATGACAATACCAAATTTCCACCTCAATTCCCAAGAATAAATGTAATTTCTGCTTTGAAATATAAAACATTTATATTACACAGAATCCCCTCCTATGTGTATTATCATTGTGATAGACAGTATTTACTACAACAAGGAGAATAAGCATACAACCTTTGCATTGAAGTATGAACAAATACTCTACTCATATGAACATGAATATGTAGTCACTATAATAAGGAATTCTGCAGGGTGTTATGGACTGAGCCAGGATTCCAGCTTTGCTTGAGCTCATTGGGGGATCCATGCCCAATATATAAAGTATGCATTTCAGATTTTATTGCATATACTGTAGATTGTCATGGTATTCGTCACTATATCAGTTTATCACCTCTATATTTGCAGCTTCCTGGTGTATTTTACTCAATGATGTCTAACCTGCTTCATATGTGATTGGAAATTTTATAGTATTTGGAGTGCACTTCTTTTTAACACAGCTGCCAATTACTAGATTGCAATTCTTTCTCCCATATGTGACTAGAAACACAATATATATTTCCAAAGGGTATTATAGATCTGCAATATTACCTGCATATAAAGGGGACTTCTGAGTGGTTGTGTGTTAGTGCCAACCTGCTCAAGTCCCTGCCCTGCTTTTGCGGATAGGACAGTGACCCACTGCTGGTAGATGAAAACCTGCCATTTTGTGCCCAACTCCTGGCCATAGGCCCGCACACTACATCCCTAGCCTTGGGGCTTAATATTAAAGGGATTTCCACACAAGTAATGCCTTTTCCACACTTTACTGGTACTCTTGAAAGATGGCAGTGACATTTAACATCATATTGACACACTGACAGAACTTCTTGACGCTGAATGCCATACACAGGAGCAGACATTCTGTAGCAGTCATTACGGCATGGGAAATTCATAAGCACATACATTCATAAGCCATTTTCCCTTTGAATGTCCTCTCTGCTTGGGAGCACCACAGTGTTGAAACCAATCTCCCTGTATAATAGATCCACAACATTTCGCTCCTGTCACTGAGATGAACAAGGTGCTTTTCTGTAGTATAACAGTCTCTCTATATATGTCCCAGACTATAGCTCTGTCCAGTCAAGAGCGATCCCAGATATCACAACCCAGGTGTACTAGTGGTAACATTAGAGAACACATAGGCTGGCCTAAAAGGCCTTTTGCATTCCCCTCACAGTCCACATCAGACCATAAACAAAGTAATGGCGACTACAGCTGGTTCTTCTGGGTGTTAAACAACTGCACTCAGAGTTTCAGCCCTGTAAAGGGCCCTTGCAGCAGCAGACTACATGCACATGACTATGGGGTGTTTGGCTCCAACACCCCATCGGTCTCAGGCTCCTCCCATCCTGGCATTTATATGGGAACTAACCCCATCCATTACATCACTACAGGAAGGCTTTGTCTAAGGGGACCAAACACCCAATTACCTAATTCCCTCAAACATACTATTTTGGGACAGAGCCACCAAGTGGAATGCCCCGTACACAGTCGGAAATTCCGACCACAAAATCCGTCAGATTTTTTCCAACAGATTTTGTCCGACACTGGTGTTGCATACACACGGTCGGACAAAGTTGTCGGAAAATCCGATCATTCTGAACGTGGTGACTTTCGTTGCGTACGACGGAACTACGTAGAGGCTAGTAGCCAATAGCTTTGGTCTTGTAATGTGATCTGAGCATGCGTCGGAAGTCGCTACACACGATCGGAAAAAGTCCGATCGGACTTTGTTGTCGGAAAATTTGAGAGCGGGATCTCAAATTTTTTCCGATGGAAAAAGTCAGATGGAGCCCACACACGGTCGGATGTTCCGACAACATGGTCCGATAGGACATTTCCCGTCGGAAATTCCGACCGTGTGTACGGGGCAGAAGACTTAGTTAACGACATCTGCTAATGTGCAGACCATAGAATTATACCTATACCTACCTATGAGAGCTGGAAGCACATTCCATTCTTTAGCACACAAGACTGTGTCAATTTGCTATACATACACAACTGGAGACATATAAAGGATGTTTGGACCACTTCCCTTTATATTATCTAGAGTTGAAGGATTATGTTGATATATTTTTTCCATCTATTATTTCTTAGTGAGGTATAGGATTGTTCTTTTTAATTTTTCCTATTTATTATATGCACCAATATTGAAGTAAGGCCTATATGAGTTATGAATACCATACTGGTTGAATTATATGGGTATGGTTTATCACCTGCATTACTCTATTCATAAGAGGGAGCACAAGTAGGGTATATGGCAATGTTGTCATTTTTTATTGGCGTGGGTAATGGATGCAATCTCTTTTTTAATAACTTTCTAATTTAAATACATAAAACATTTTGTATTTTTAAGCTGATAATCTTTGGAGGTGCTCTTTTTCACCATTTCCAGTCTTAATTGCTTCTGAAGTATTCAAGTAGAACTATAGGCAAAACTTTTTTTTTCCATTTTGGATAGAGTTATGCCCCGTACACACGGTCGGAAAATCCGGCGGAAAATGCCCGATCGGACCATGTTGTCGGAAAATCCGGCCGTGTGTGGGCTCCATGGGACTTTTGAGATCCTGCTCTCAAATTTTCCGACAACAAAGTCCGATTCGACTTTTTCCTATAGAGTGTAGAGAATTCAGACGGACAAAGTGCCACGCATGCTCAGATCAAATTACGAGACCAAAGCTATTGGCTACTAGCCTCTACGTAGTTCCGTCGTACGCAACGAACGTCACCACGTTCAGAATGATCGGATTTTCCGACAACTTTGCCCGACCGTGTGTATGCAACACCAGTGTCGGACAAAATCCGTCGGAAAAAAATCCGACGGATTTTGTGGTCGGAATTTCCGACCGTGTGTATGAGGCATAAGGGAGGGCTATACCCCCTGTGAGTTTATTTTTTTGTCATCTGTGTCCCATTGGGTAAATATCAATACACTTCCTGTCCCTTAGCCAAAACAGGAAGTGAGAGGAAATCCCTGCAAATTAAGGGAATCCCTTGGGGACCCCCAGGTCACCAGAACTTCGTTGAAATAGTTTTTACTTTTTTTGGGACAACCCAAAATGTGGGATTTTGTAATTTTTTTTGCTTTCACTCTCAATGATAAACAGGACAAATAAGAGGATGAAGAGGATGAATCTACCTAACGAGGGCACAGGCAGCAGTGAAATCCTAATAGGTGCTCTAATCCCACTCTATCCAAAACTAAAAAAAGGTTTTGCCTTCATTTATACTTTAAGCCACCCTAGAAATCACTGACAAAGCTGGCCTTGACTATAGTAATTGCTGATGATGTCAGAATGACATCACCAAATTTCCCCACAAAGATCAATTCTGCTTTGAGAAACAAAAAACTATTTTATTTTACAGAACAGAACAAGCAGGTTTGTACATCCTTAAACAAAGAGATCTTTCATTTTCTGATATGCCCTGGAAGACAGAAAAGGGAAAATCCAATTGGCTGTTATGAATAACACAAAAGTTACTAAAACTGGGGTAGACAGAATCTGGGGGAGCTTTGTATAGCACCTATCGGTAAATCAACTTGTAACCAAGGGCGGACTGACAACTCATGGGGCCCCCGGGCAATAGGAGATTATGGGGCCCCTGGGCAATAGGAGAAGTTTATGGGGCCCCCAGGCATTAGGAGATTATGGGCCCCCCAGGCAATAGGAGATTATGGGACCCCCAGGCAATAGATTATGGGGCCACATAGTATACACACATACAGTATACACACACAGTATACACATACACACACTGGTACTGGAGAAGTGGGGCAGCTATAATCTTTGGATTTTTAAAAAAAAACAAACAGATTTTTACATACTGTCCCTGGTTTTATTGAGGCTGGTAACCCTATTGGGGCCCCTTAGTGGCATGGCGTCCTCGGGCAGTCCCCGAGTGCCCGGATGGTCAGTCTGCCCCTGCTTGTAACTTCAGCTTGTCCAGTTAATCTTGGAAGATGAAAGCTAGAAGCTATTGCCAGGTGCCAGATTCTGTCCACTCCAGCCCTAGTGAATTCCCCTCAGGGAGTTTTGAGCCTCTTTGATAAGGCAGAGGAGTACTAGTCTGTACTATGATAAATCGGTGGCAGTATTTGATTTTCCCCTTGTGTTTAACTGCATAAGAAAGGCACCAGTAGACAGAGTTATGTCACATCCTTCCCCTGTAGGAGACACAGGCAATTCTGTCTTCTCTGGAATAAAGTCAGCAGGTCTGCACAGGAGACAACTCGTTTTTGAAGCAAAAAGCTGATTAGCTGTTCTTGCTGGCAAAAAGCAGCTGGGCAGTCCGACAGGTTCAAGGCCAACACAACTCCCCTTTCATGGAGGCACCATATGTTAAAACTCTCACATCAGCGGCTTTGGTTTGTGATAATCTCACTCCAGAGAAGTAGAGAATGGAAAGATGTAAATGGAACTGAAAGCAGCTCGGGTACTTGACTATTTTACCTTTGGTCCTGCATAAATATATGCGCTTCGGCTAATCTCTAAAGGGTGGTTTTAAATGCAATGTTCTCGGCTCCAACACTTTTAGCTTTCATAGCAAGTGAATTGTACAGTGATTCTCTTTACACAATAAGACCAGATGGCAACACCATCATTTTTTGTTTTTTGATCAAAGTTCATTGCTTACCCTTTAAGACAGAAAAAAAAAAAAGAACTCCAACTAAAGATACTTGGAAATGTGATACTTATTGTGCACAGGCAAAGTACAATAGCAGTGGAAAGGTTTAGAGTTTAGGTCCTAAAGTATACAGCAACTAAGCAACAATAAAAAGACCTCTCCTAATCTGCCGACTCTGCAATCACACTGCATGATATACAGTAACTTCTGATTTCCTGCAACAGTAGCAGATACGGTATGCATATGGGCACACACACATTTGTGTAATGTGAGATCTCTATCTTTAATTGTATATAAAAAATTCAGTGTGAAGGATCCCAGATCAGGAGAAGCGAGTATGAAAACAAGGGGTTACCTTTAAATTAGGAAAGGTTAATGTAATAGTTAGGATTACAGCAAGGGTTAGTGTGAAGGTTGTGGTAACTGGAAGGGTTAGTATGAAGGTTGTGGTAACTGGAAGGGTTAGTATGAAGGTTGTGATAACTGGAAGGGTTAGTGTGAAGGTTGTGGTAACTGGAAGGGTTAGTATGAAGGTTGTGGTAACTGGAAGGGTTAGTATGAAGGTTGTGATAACTGGAAGGGTTAGTATGAAGGTTGTGATAACTGGAAGGGTTAGTATGAAGGTTGTGATAACTGGAAGGGTTAGTATGAAGGTTGTGGTAACTGGAAGGGTTAGTATGAAGGTTGTGGTAACTGGAAGGGTTAGTATGAAGGTTGTGGTAACTGGAAGGGTTAGTGTGAAGGTTGTGGTAACTGGAAGGGTTGGTGTGAGGTGAGGCTAAAGGCAAGGTTAATGTGGGTGTTGGGGTTAAAAGCAGGGTTAGTTTGAAGTTATAGGAAGGGTTATGGTGAGGTTTTGCAGGAAGGATTAATACGAAGGTTGAGGTTACCGGAAGAGTTAGCTTGATGGTTGGGATTACAGAAAGGAATGTGATTGTTGGGGGTAGCAGGAAGAGCTAGCGTAAGTGGTGGGTTTACAGAAAGGTTTGGCGTGTGGGTTAGGTAAGGTTAGTGTGAGGGTTGGGGTTACAGGAAAGGCTAATATGATGTTTGGGGGTTATAAGGAGGTTTTTTTTTTTTTTTTTTAAAGTAAAATATTATTTTTTCCATACACAACAAACAAAACAAAAATTGTATATGGAGCGAACATCGCTCGAACCATTATAAAATCTGGTAAACTGGTATACATTTAGTGGATACGTAACAACCTAAAGGTCAAATGTCTATTCTGCTTAATTGGAACCAATCAATCAATGATCAAGGGGCTTCATTTAGTCTTTCAAGGAGCCGGTGGTATGGTTCTTTTGGAGCTGACCAAAGAGCCCCAAATCTTCAGGAATATTTTTTGGTCATCCTCTGGCCTCATATGTCAACTTATATAATGGTATAGCATGATTAATGGTAGTGATCCAAAAGGCTTTAGTGGGTGAGGATTGAGACTTCCAATGGATGGTTATCGATTTCTTAGCATAGAACAATACTATGCGGTTATAGGGAGGGTTAGTGTGAGGTTTGGCGTTACAAGAACAATTAGTGTAAATGTTAGGAGTTACAGGGAGGGTAAGTATGAGGTTTTAGGATACAAGAAGGTGCAATATGGGGTAAGATTGCAGGTAGGGTTAGTTTAATGGTTGGAGTTACACTAAAGACTAATGTAAGGGATGAAGGGGTTGAAAGAAGGGTTAGTGTGAGGAGTGGGGCTATAGGATGGGTTAATGTGAGGGCTGAGGTTACAGGAAGAGTTAGCGTGGGAGGGGGTAGGGTTACAAGAAGGGTTAGTGCGAGAGTTAGGGTTGCAGGAAGGGTTAATGTGAAGATTACAAGCAGGGTTTGGGTTTAAGAAAGGCTTAGTGTAAAGGTTGGGGTGACGGGAAAGGTTAGTGTATGGGTTGACATTACAGGTAGGGTATATGAGGACTGGGGTTACAGGAAGGCTTAGGTAAAAGGGGCTTAGGCCCTTAGGCCTGTAATCACTGTCAGTGTTAAAGCAGGATTCCGCCCACCTATCATTTTTTTTTCAGGGTCATTTATATACTTTATTAATGTATTGATAGTAATCACTTTTTGTGGTTTTAAGTTCCCCCGCTTGCCGATTTCGTCAGCAAAAATAACTTATATAGACGTATCCTGGCTGTTGTCATTTTGCTTGTGGGCATTTGAAGCCCACAAGCATTTATTTCGGCGGCGGTGAATGCTGTGCTCCCAGCATTCACCGCTCGATCCCGCGCATGCTCAATGATAACAGCGAGCGCCGTAAAATTCCTGGTTGCCATCGCAACTGTTCCGAGATCTCACGAGATTTCGGCATGACGGCGTTCCCCACTGATTCTTGGGAAGACTCTGACATAGCTCCCAGGGGTCTTTGCGGAGCTGGGGAAAGGCGATAAACACGCCTACTCCCGCGGGAGGAGAGCCCGGAAGTCAAGATACTAATTCAGATTAAAAGGTAATTACAGCAAAAAAAATTAAATTTTAATGGGCATTTGAGCATCTATGGCACTAACAGATTTCATTAAGATTAACTTGCAAATTTGAGTACAACACCGCTTTAACATCTCTGTGCTGAGCAGTATAAAGCACTCTATAAATACATAGTATTATATATTATATTATTGGATGGGCAGTAGCTTTCATTTTTCAAACCAAATCAAGCTCACATTATTTCATTTCAATTCAGGAGCCAGGGAGACATCATATTAAATTGTTAAAGACTTATATGACATAAGACATCCTGAGACTATCCAGACAAAGCAGAAACACAAAACCTCCAACAGATCCTGCTAGCTACAGTCTAACTTGCAGGTCAGGCTGCCTTGATCAGTTCTGCTCTGTGTAGAGCCACAGGTTACATACTGTGTGTCTTTTACACGCCATATAGGTTTTTACACTGTATGGTAGAATGACAAAACTGTAAGCTTTCTAAAAGGAACATGAGGTTATGTTATTCTGCCATTTTAGATTCAAATATTGATACAAAGTTTGATTAGCGGATTTCGTGCCTAACGGCATTCTCTTATAAATTCCATAACCGTATTTCATACTATCCACAGGAGGGGCAACATAACATGCAATGACATCCATGATCATTATACATAACTAAAAGAGTTCCATCTGTAACATCAGTTACTCAAGGAAAATCCAATACAAGGGTGGCCAAAGTATATAAATCTTGTAGAAGTTACCACTTTGTAACATACAATTTATCTAGAGCTAAAGCTCAGGTAAAAAAAAACACCCTTCTATGCCTTAATTCTAAAATCTTTTAGTATTTGAGTACTGCTAGTATAGTGATCTGAGATCTATCATTATGTTAGGTCCCTAAAGTCCCCATGCAGAAATCAGGCCAAGAGGGGAAGTGCCAGCAATGTGACCCAACCAAGCTTTTTGACATTGTTTTATCTGGAACAGTGTGCTGGAGAGGAGGCATTTAGGCACTATGGGAAAGCAATGGGAGGACTTCAAAATTGGGTTAATACTTATTCATTGCCCACTAAACAGGTTTGAGGCGAGGAGGTCACAGGAGCTCTAAGGCTGCTTTCACACTGGGGCGGTGCGGGGCGGCGACGGTAAAGCAGCGCTATATTTAGCGCTGCTTTACCATCGTTTTACCCGCGGTATGCAGCCGCTAGCGGGGTGGTTTTAACCCCCGCTAGCGGCCGCAAAAGGGTTAAAAACTTCCGCAAAGCGCCGCTGCAGCGGCGGTTTGCGGGCGGTATCCCCGCGGTTTCCCATTGATTTCAATGGGAAGGAGCGGTATAGGAGCGGTAAATACACCACTCCAAAGATGCTGCTAGCAGGACTTTTGTTGCGGTCCTGCTAGCGCACCGCTCCAGTGTGAAAGCCCGCCGGCTTTCACACTGGAGTGAATGGGGCCGGTTTTTTCAGGCGGTGTACAGGCGATATTTTTAGCGCTGTACCGCCTGAAAACCGCCCCAGTGTGAAAGCAGCCTTAACAGTGTTTTCTCCCTCCTGCAACAGCACTATATAAGTATAATATATTTTTGTGTAAAACTCGCAAATTGTTGAACTGTATATTTTTCTGAAGCTCAACCTGCTGCAAGTTGTCCTTAAAGTGGATGTAAACCCAATTTTTTATTTTTATATGTCATAATGTAGAGAATACGATTTCCTTTCATTTGAGCCCAGTCTTGCCACACAGATTTACTCGAGGCCTGAGCAATCCTCTTTTATTGTTCAGTTAGAAAAATCTTGACAAAGTCTTGAAAACTTTGTCAAAAACGCCCCCTTGCTGTGAGTGACAGGTGATTTACATATCTCATGCACTAGCCTGGGACAGGTTATCATCAGATCACTGGATGTTCTACTCTGCCCAGCTCTGACTACATACATGTCCCCTAAATCACTTGTCTGTCTATAGTCTGCTGACTGTTCACTGCATCCCATGATGAGAAACATCCAGTCAAAACACAGTAAAGCTGGGAGAGCTGGAGGGGAGGGGATGTAAATTGTGAACTTTTTGCACAGGATGTGCCTGTCTCAGGCTAGTGCGTGAGATATGTAAATCACCTGTCACTCACAGCAAGGTTTCTCTAACTGAACAATAAAAAAAAAAAAAATTGGGGTTTACATCCACTTTAAGTACTTACTGTGCAACCCTCTGGCCCCAGCTGACAATAGCAACTATTTTCTTTGCGAAGATGCTCACTCAGGGATAGTGAAGGAAAATATTTATTATACTTGTATCTACTAGCTAAATTATTTCATTTATTTACCATATATACTCGAGTATAAGCCAAGTCTTTCAGCAAATTTTTTTGTGCTGAAAGTGTTCCCCTCGGCTTATACTTGAGTCAAGCACTTTTCTTCAGCAGAGAATGACATCCGACCCGAATTTGGGGCCTCGTATCTCGGGGCCACTTGGTGCTAGGGACCCCAAATTTGGTGTGTAAACCCAGTGGAAATAGCACTACAACATATCCAAATTGGAGATACAGGGGGCCCCAAACTCGGTCAACTGTGTCCATCTGCAGCAATGTCATTTCGGGACCCTTTGGGTCCAGAGACCCCGAATTGGCTGCAGCTAGGGGGCATCTAGGAACCGTTAACTACCAAGTTTGAAGACCTATGGCTGCAAATGGGCACAGTGAGGCTGCAAATGGGCACAGTGAGGCTGCAAACGGGCATTGTTGACCCTCTTTTACACTTACAGTAGCTGCGCATTTCTCACCCTAGGCTTATACTCGAGTCAATACGTTTTCCCAGTTTTTTGTGGTAAAATTAGGTGCCTTGGCTTATATTCAGGTCGGATTATACTCGAGTATATACGGTATGTTCCACTTTTTTTTTCTGTCCATTCTCCCCCCCCCCCCCCCCTGACCTTCTATAGTGTATCCTCCTAATACAAATATCAAATGCAGGGTCAATAACCTTTAAGGGGGCTGTAGTGTGCACTGACTTGTAAATGGATTGTAATGGCAGTGGTCTTTACCAGTCCCTGGTAATAAAACCTCAGTCTATGAACCAACGGCAGGTTTCCAGGCTCAAACCACATCTGTAACAAATCTGCAGTCTTTTTCAACCTATTGAAGCATACCTGCAGTCACCACGTTATGGTTTAGTGATGTCAAGGGCCACACTTGAGGCCTCCTATATCAAGTAAGTAAACTGACCACTAATGTTGTTTTTTGTTGTTGGATAAAAGTTTTGCTACAAAGTATTTATAAAGCCAACACTTTTTTAGTTTAGAACAGAGTAGAGAGGAAGGATATCCCTGGCCCTTTTTGTTTGCTGTGTTTGTACACTGGGGAGATTTCTCTTAATTTCCTTTATCAGAGACACAACAGAAAATGAAAGTGAAGGAAATCTCCTCTAATGCCGCGTACACACGATTGGAATTCTCGTCAGAAAAAGCTCTGATGGTTTTCCCGACGGAATTCCAACGGAATTCCGCTCAAACCGTCTTGCCTACACACGGTCACACCAAATTCCAACCGTCAAGAACGCGGTGACGTACAACACTACAACGAGCCGAGCTCAATGCTTCTGAGCATGCGTCAAATTGTTTCTGAGCATGCGTAGGAATTTTGCGTGTCAGAATTGCTACAGACCATCGGAATTTCCAATAGAAACCTTTTCCGTCTGAAAAATTGAGAACATGCTCTCAATTTTTTGCTGTCGGAAATTCGGCCAGCAAAATTCCGATGGAGCCTACACACGGTCGCATTTTCCGATGAAAAGCTCTCATCAGTCTTTTTCTGTCCGGAATTCCGATCGTGTGTACGCGGCATTAGTTGATGCCGGAACAGGTGTCACCATTGATAGATTTCCTCTCACTTACTGGTCCTTTGAAAACTGAAAAATTTGGGATTCCCCATCACCTTCTGCCCTAAAGACAGTGGTTACTTGGACAAAAACAGACAAACGTTTCCCCATTATGGACACAGATAGCAATAAAAACGTGATGGGAGTTCTATCCTCCACCTATTCCCTACAAAACTAAAGTAAAATGTTTGGCTCTTCATAAAACGTAAGCTTACTTTAGCATGTTTGAATCCTTCAAAAATCAGTACTCATTCGTGGTAAAAAACTTCTAATGTACTAGTATGTAGCCAGCCAGGCTGCAGTAGTGACTCCCCCTGTTCTCATTACAAGTCTTATGTAACGGATATGGAGATTTGCCATGAAAAGGACACACAAAGGCAGCATGATCACAGCAACAGGAAACTTGTAGGGAAATAAGCCTATTTATGGCAAGAGCCTATCCTATGCGGTCGTCCATGTGTCATCAGCTCAGAGCTTAACCCCTGATCATCTGGAGTATTTTAACAAGCCCACTTCATTTATACTGAAGTGCCTAATGCCTCTTCTGATTACTCAACACATTTATTCACTGCTAATTCCAATGCTTGGTGTATGACCTCCTTTAAAATGCATCTGTTGGTTATATTATAAAAGAATTAGACATTCTGTATTCTATGCTAGTATGATAGAGAATGCAGCCCGGTTATAAGGATATTAATGAGGCATGTACCCCGGGAAAAGAAAAAAAAAAAAAAAAAAAAAAAAAAAAAAAAAATCGCACTTTCTAGCAACAAAACACAACTGACCTCTAGTGCATGGCAGGTAAACTTCTCATTTTAGTTGACAGTTTTCAATGCAACATATTGTCTATCTTCCATGCACAATATGTCCAATCTTCTAAGCTTATACAGGATTTTTATCTTTGCTCTACTGTGTTGCAGTCATGCTGTCATAAAGTGGATTTACACAATCACATTATCATGGTTCAATTACAGGATATCTTTGTGGACAACTGGTCATTTTGGGGGTCACTAGGGTCATCCAGGGCATCACTAGGGAAGTCTGAAAGCACCACAACAATCAGGCTCATTTATTTAAAGCAACAAAACCTATGATGCTGCAACTCAGAGCAGTAATCGTCTCCCATTGTCTTGATTATTTTTAGGTTAAATGCTGGGCAGAGAAAAATAAGAACAAAGCCTGGGGTGTGTTCTAGACCAGGTTGTATTGGATAAGGCCCCTTTCACACTGGGGCGGTTTGCAGGCGCTATTGCGCTAAAAATAGCGCCTGCAAACCGACCCGAAACAGCTGTTGCTGTGTCTTCAGTGTGAAAGCCCCGAGGGCTTTCACACTGAAGCGGTGCGCTTGCAGGACGCTGGAAAATGTCCTGCAAGCCGCATCTTTGGCTCGCTATAGGAGCGGTATATTTACCGCTCCTATAGCGCCCGCTCCCATTGAAAACAATGGGGCAGCGCTCCGAACCCGCCCGCAAAACGCCGCTGCAGCGGCGGTTTGCGGGCGGTATTGACCCTTTTTTCGGCCGCTCGCGGGGGGTTAAACCACCCCGCGAGCGGCCGCGATGCGCCTCTAAAACGCTGGTAAAGCGGCGCTAAATATAGCGCCGCTTTACCGCCAGCGCCCCCACCGCTCCAGTGTGAAAGTAGCCTAACTGAAATTAATTTTCCAGAAAGGTCCAGGGCCTGGCTGTGCTCTCTGGTAAGGATGCTTGGTTTGCAAGATTGTCTAAACCCATTGCAAATTCTTATAAATAGTGAAATGTAACTAAAGGCATACCCCACTTTTAAGTACACAATGGGGTTTATTTACTAAAGCTGGAAAGTGCAAAATCAGGCTCACATTTGCATAGAAACCAAAGAGCGTCCAGGTTTTATTACCAAAGCTTAACTGAACAAGCTGGGGTTAGAAGCTCATTGGTTTCTATGCAGAAGGGAGCCTGATTTTGCACTTTTCAGCTTTAGTAAATAAACCCCATTGTGTACTTAAAAGTGGGGTATGCCTGTATTTGTTTTCAGTTACTTTTTACATCACTATTGCACCCCTTTTTAATTAAGCCTTAGGCTGATGATACATGGGCGACTTTGTAGCTAGCGATTCTGCCGCTCACAATTTGCAGCAGGATTGATAAGAGACTGCCTTGCTCTGTCCCTATGGAATCGCAATCTCTTTAGCTGAAGTAGCAAACTGTTGCCCACATGACCAGCGATGGAGATTCACAACATAGCAACATCTCACTTTGTGTTGCTACAGAGCAAGTAATTCCATTGGGAAACACAGGCATCCTATTTAGCCATTCTGGAACTGGCATTTGTCGCTAGCAGCAGAATTGCCTGTGTGTTATCAGCCTTAATATGCAGGGTGGACATTTTGCTTTCAATGATGGTGGGGGGGGGGGGGGGGGGGGGTTGCACAACATAGGCCTAGCTGTACCCTTGTGTTGCTCCAAATATACGTAAAAAAAGAAGTGAAATTAAAATACCATTTAGCAACAATTATGCCGCGTACACACGGTCAGAATTTCCGATGGAAACAGTTTGATGGGAGCTTTTCATCGGATTTTCCGACTGTGTGTATGCCCATCGGTCTTTTCTGTCGGAATTTCCGATCGTGTGTATGCAATTCCGACACGCAAAATTTTGACGCATGCTCGGAAACAATTTGACGCATGCTCAGAAGCATTAAACTTCCATTTTATAGTGCAGTCGAGCTCTATTTGACTAAAATGGGATTTCATAGGTCACGCGACTTAGGGTCTCACAAGTCGGATCCCAAGTCACGGCAATGTGAACCAAGCCTAAAGGTATGTTAAATATACTATTGAAAGCATTCTGTTATATCCGTTCAACAAGTGCAAAAAAAATAAAAAATACTGTTCATCCAGGCAGAAATCTTCTGAGCTGATGACTTCTTGTTCTCTCTTCCTCTGAGCACAGTTATCAGTTAGGATTAGTCCCAGCTGTCTCTCTTGACTACAAAACACCTCCCCAATAGGTTACAGTGAGGTGAGTGTTATATAGTCCTGACAAACTCCCATCCTAGGGGGACAACACTATTCTGCCTAAATACAGTTGAGTGGTCACCCTAGGACAGGAAGTGTGTTCCTGGAAGGATCACCAGGTGAAAATAAAAAGAAAGAAAGTGTGCAAAAAGAAAAACAAATTCAGCCACCATATCTAAGGAAAGGTAAGCTGCAATACATTACATTTTAGTTCTTGGCTTTCGATACGCTTTAAAGTGGAAGTAAACCCCCCTATCGTTTTCAGCCAAGGAAGCTGCCATCTTTGCCTCTGTTTAATCTTTAACTGCCACAGTGCTGCACATGTGATCTGTTATGACACCAGCCATTGGATGGTTTGACTGTTTGGTTGAGAGCACAGCCAACGTGCAGTTAGCATTCACGGCATGCCTTTTTTTTTTTAGACTGTTAAATCAATGGGTTTACTTCCGCTTTAAATCTGGACGAAATATGCCCACCCCGACATTCAGAATCTGAAACCTCTTTTAACAATGGCTTAAAGGACAGCATTTGGTGTTAAACGTTTAATGAGAAAAGCTACCGCTGATCTGGTGCTCTTGTAAAGTGCTACGTTTCCGCACTGTGCTTTCTAACGTCTTCAAATGAACCATCAGCCACATTTTGCTTTCTGTGAAACCCGCTATTCTCCTGTACTTTGTTCCACTTATTATTGCATTAGAAAAGAACAAGAGGGAGGGCAGGGAATAACTCACACACTCACATACACCCTCTTGGGATGTCATTCCCTAAACTTGCCCACCCCCCCCCTTCTTCCTCGCCTGCACAATTTCTCATGCAAATCCAGATTCTTAGCTGGTGTCTTGACTGATGCAGACACAGGGAGGAGGGCAGAATTACGGGAAGGAATCTCAAAAGACTTCTCTAGTGTCATGGAAACAAAGACATTGCAGCTTACATTTAAACCAGAATATACACAAACATTAGAGACATCATCTAAGAGGGGGGAAATTTAACTTGACTCTTTTACTTATCACCTCGGAGTAAAAGCTATAACCTCCTCTGAAGAGGGGTTAATGGCGGAATCTCTCCTAACTGCTTAGCAAAACAGTCCCTAACCTAACTCAGGAACTTCAGACCAAAAGGAAAATCATCTTGTCTTGTTTAAAGAGGTTGAGATCTTGACGAACAGGAATCAGGTCTATTATAATCCATGTAATACCCCAGAACTTAGTAAACAGGAGTATCACTTGACATTTGTTTTATACAGCTCCTCCCTTGTGTGTAGTAAGACTATTGGAGAGTTTCCAGCGTTTTTTTTTTTTTTTTTATTCAGTAACAGAGCATGTCATTTAATAAAAGGAACCCATACATGTTTCTATAGTAGAAAGTGGGGCATTTTTTTTTTAAACCATCACTTGCAGCAATTATTTGAGTTGTATCGACCGAGATACACATAAACAGATGTCCCAACATCTTGCAAATCCTCTATTTTCCATGTAGTAAAAGGAATACAGCTTTCCCCTTTATATACACTCTGCTTCCAAAGTAGGGGATCAGACCGAAGTCAGTCCCAAAGCTAATGCCGCGTACACACGATCAGAATTCTCGTCGGAAAAGACTGACGGTTTTTCCGACGGAATTCCGCTCAAGCTGTGTTGCCTACCACATGATCACACCAAATTCCGACGGTCAATAACACAGCGGCATAAAACACGTTTGACAGAACTATAAAAAAGGGAAGTTTAATGCTTCTGAGCATGCGTCGGAATTTTGCGTGTCGGAATTGCATACACACGATCGGAAAATCCGATAGAAATTTTTCCATCGGAAAACCTTTCTAACAGGTTCTCAATTCAAAGTCCGTCGGAAATTCCGACAGCAAAAGACCATTGGGCATACACAAGGTCGGAAAATCCGATGAGAAGTTCCCATCGGAAATTCCGACCGTGTGTACGCCGCATTACTTTTTTTTTATCCTCAGTGAGTGAAAGCTAAAAATATATATCTATCTTTCTCTGACCTGATAAAAATCTCACTGTTTGCTAAGGATTGCCACACGTTTCTAGTCCTCGTTGTCTCTTTCATAGACTTCTAGAAGTAACCCCGTTGTTTCCTAAACACGCAAAACTGGCTACATGATATGATTGTATGTGCATATAGTCCACAATTGTAGAAATTAGCAAAATGTGGTCATATTCAATTGAATCTATTATACAATTATTTGCTAAATACTAAATACCATTTTTTATTTATTAGCTAAATACCATTATACAATTATTTGCTAAAATGTGGTAATATGCAATTGAATCCATTATACAATTACTTGCTAATTTGCTAAGGATTGCCACACGTTTCTAGTCCTCGTTGTCTCTTTCATAGACTTCTAGAAGTAACCCCGTTTCCTAAAAACACGCAAAACTGGCTACATGAGTAAAATCTGGGTACCAAGGATTACCTATGCACACCCTCGAACATCTTTATGAGGTTCCCTAGGGGTTTCTCAAAACCCAGAACAAACTCAGGACTTCTGGTGAAATCAAGAGATGGTCAGCTTCCAACATTTTCCTATTGAGCCAAGCAGGCTGGCAATGATGGGCCACAGGAAAGCACAGGTTTAGAATGTATAACCAGTTTGGTATGTTTGACAAATGACAAAATTATTTTAAATATGCCTCTTATGCCGCGTACACACGGTCAGAATTCTCGTCGGAAAAAGCTCTGATGGTTTTCCTGTCGGAATTCAGACGGAATTTCACTCAAACTGTCTTGCCTACACGCGGTCACACCAAATTCCGACGGTCAATAACACCACGGCATACAACACGTTCGACTGCACTATAAAGGGGAAGTTTAATGCTTCTGAGCATGCGTCAAATTGTTTCCGAGCATCCGTCGGAATTGCATACACACGATCGGAAAATCCGATAGAAAGGTTTTCAGTCAGAAAAATTAAGAACAGGTTCTCAATCCAAAGTCCGTCGGAAATTCCGACAGAAAAAGACAGATGGGCATATACACGGTTGGAAAATCCGATGAAAAGCTCCCATCGGACTGTTTCCATCGGAAATTCAGACCGTGTGTACACGGCATTAGCTGATAAACATTATCCTTCACACAGTGCTGTGATTAGAATTTCTTTAGTGCAGTAATTTTGCTGCAAGTGCCACGTTGTACCTTCGTATTACATCAAATTTAATATTTTAATATAGTTATATGATATGATTGTATGTGCATATAGTCCACGATTGTAGAAATGAGCAAAATGTGGTCATATGCAATTGAATCCATTATACAATTATTTTTCATTAAACTTTGCCCACTGGGGCCAAATCAATAGTCCGAGGGATCTGCAATAGGCTCTGTAAGTATGGCCCCCCATCAAGTGACCTGAAAGCTCAATGTAGGTCTTCCTTTTCTCTTAACATCTGCTGCATTATAACTTTGTTACAAGTCTGACACCAAGCAGAGGTAGCCAAGTTTACAGCTAGCATTGAAACATGTAACATTATTTTTTAAACACTTTGGGTGATATTATATTATATATATAGTATGGCTGACTGCCAACTGTTATACTGCACTACAACTCACAAGAGGACAAAGCATTATAACATCTGCTCTATACCACACCACTGCCACAAGCAAAACGACCTTAAATACTTATTTGTAAGAAGTAAAATGAGGTGGTGGATAAAAAAAATTGTCATTGGAACATTTAGAATGCAATAAGGCACAATGGCACCGGTAAGGCTGCCCTAAAAGCAGGGAGGCCAGATTTAGAGATCGACTTGCACAAAGTCCAATGACAGCACCAGAAAAAGTAGGTCTGAGAGTCCAAAAGCTCTCTGATCCGTTGATCTTTGTTACATCTGAATCTTTATGCAGTCCTCCAATCCTTCCATCAAACTCAAGCCTTGAAGTAGGGGGGAGATCTTTGAGCCCTCAAAATGCATTAACTGTTCTGTGTTTTCTCCTTTTGGACATTCTGTTTGATGCTCTCATTGGATATTGTGCATATTAAATACACAATAATATTTGACCTAAATGTGCACTGCCCTAATATTGCAATTGTTACTTTCTTCTACTTAGTTCCTAAGCAGAAGAAACCCTGAACCCCCTTTTTTTTCAGATCTGTAATTTATAGGGCTGTGGAAATTAAAGATTAATTCCTCGATTAATCGATTCATTTTTTTGATCGATTAAAATTCTTTTGATCGGTACTCACCTCTCCGCCGGCTTCCGTTGGAGATCTGGTGACATCATGGACATCGACGTCACTAGACTCCTCCCCCCTTCCCCAAGTGCCTCCGTTTGCTAACGAAGGGAACGAGGGAGGAGTCCGGTGAAGTCGAAGTTCTGATTGAACGTAACGCTTATCGGGGGGAGGAGCTACGCATGACATCACCCGCTGCTACCCTACGGAACTAACACGAACACAAAAATTAAATCTTATACTTAAGCGGTGAGCATTTAGATCTTTTCTTGCTGAGATCTAAGGAGACGTGAGAGAAGTTTATGGTCTGTGTTAACCCTTTTGATACCCGCTTGCATGACCACCTGTTTGCACATAAGGTGAGAGTGATTAGTTAGACCAGAGCTGGAGGGATTGTCACGCTACTGTGGAAAAAAAAATTACGTCAGTGCTACAGTTTGAATTTAAAACGTATTTGTGTGAACTGTGAAGTTAAGTCATGGATTGTGGAAACTAACTAGTGTTGGGTGATTGTATATAGTGTATACCCCATTTACCACTGACTAATGCAGAGTTGCAATGCAAGGAGATCAGCTAAAAGTAGTTGGATCTGTATGTGCGTTATAATTAATCGAAATTAGTCGATTAAAAAAAAATTGATTAATCGAACATTGAAAATTTTAATCAGTAACAGCCCTAGTAATTTAGCTTTAGCAACACATGGGCTACCAGTGAGCTGTCACTTGTCAACCATACAACATTAAGAAGGGGTAGAATAGATTGTGCCTTAAACTAGCAATGCTCCAGATAGTCCTCAAAACACCTTTTTCCCTTTTTTGTTTTTACATCCATATGTGTAGCCATATTAGCTATGTTGGGTCAGACAGAGGCCAGGCATTCAGTTCACCGGAAGTGTGAATATCTCCTTGATGGAACACATTCTTTTGATCCCTAGAACCACTCTTCACCAGGTGCTTCTAGCATTTTCACCACTTACAACGCTATGGCAGTTGTCATTTTATCATTGATCACTAACATACAGCAACAGCTTGCATACAGATGTATGTATATTGTATGAATGATAATTAAATCTTTGGATCTCATTAGAATTCTGAAGCCTCCTCATAATTATAGTGTCAGTGAATAAAAATATACATATAACCACATGCATATATATTCAAACCCATATGCAGTAACAGAAACTCTTTAGCAGTCAAACTGTATAGGATAATCACCCCTTAGGTATATGTGCTCACAAACTATCCCCAGAACTGTAATTAAAATAAATAGCTTGATTCATTTTTGCATGCTTGATTTTTGAAGAAAACATTCTACATGCTGATTATTTCCTACTCACATTGTACCAATTCATATAAAAAAAAAATAAAAAAAAATCTACTGTATCTATCTTTTTCTTCTAGAGAATACCTTACAGATCATAAAATATAATGCCCCGTACACACGGTCGGAAAATGTCCGATCGGACCATGTTGTCGAAAAATCAGGCCGTGTGTGGGCTTCATCTGACTTTTCCCTGCTCTTAAATTTTCCAACAACAAAATCCGATATGACTTTTTCCGATCGTGTGTAAAGAATTCCGATGGACAAAGTGCCACGCATGCTCAGATCAAATTACGAAACCAAAGCTATTGGCTACTAGCCTCTACGTAGTTCCGTCGTATGCAACAAACGTCACCACGTTCAAAATGATCGGATTTTCCGACAACTTTGTCCGACCGTGTGTATGCAACACCAGTGTCGGACAAGATCCGTCGGAAAAATTCAAAGAAATGCAAATCTGAAGTTGTGTTATCCACCGATTCCTTCTCTGTGCTACTTCATTTTATTAGCACGTGACTCTGTCAACCTGATCTGAAAAGGGATCTAGTGTCCAGGGAATGAAGGAACACCACAAAGAAGGACCACATCTTGACAAAGTTGAACCTCTTGACCTAGTCTGCATTCTCTATGTAATTACTGTAGCTGCAGCCCCCAAAAAAAGTGGCCACTGAACATATGCTAGCATGGATAAAGAAGTTCTTCTATGAAGGTGTTTTCCACAAAAATGGAAAATTACCGTCATCCTTAGCCTTAAAAATATAAAACTATCAAAATCTTCTTCATACTTTCTGCAGGAATTTACCCAAATGCCGTGTACACAGGATCAGACATTCCAACAACAAAATCCCATGTTTTTTTTCTGACGGATGTTGGCTCAAAATTGTCTTGCATACACACAGTCACACAAAGCTGGTGGGAAATTCCGAACGTCAAAGAACGCGGTGACGTACAACACGTACGACGAGCCGAGAAAAATTTAATTCAATAGCCAGTGCTGCTCTTCTGCTTGATTCCGAGCATTCATGGCACTTTGTGCGTCGGAATTGTCTACACACGGTCGGATTTTGTTGTCGGAAAATTTGAGAACCAGATTTTTTGTGCAACGGAAATTCCGATGGAAACTGTCCCATGGAGCCTACACGCGGTCGGAATTTCCGTCAACCAGCTCCGATCGCACATTTGCCGTCGGAAAGTCCGACCGCTTCATCAGCAACAGCTGCATGGATGTACTTTTCACTACATCTCAGGGACAATATAAATGGTGACCATGTTTTCCAGCATAGAGGGTGCATCTCTAATAGGCAAATATTTTCTATTTGGGAAAATCCCCTTTATATTTCCATGCTGGTGCCTCGCGGAAGGCAGGCAGTCTTTGGACTACAGCCTATTTACTAGAAACCAGAAGCAACACCTTACCGAAGCATGATGTACAGAAATGAGCATTCCATCTTTCCACTAAAGTTACATTACTGGTCATTAGAAGCTAGTGGGACTGCAGCCCAGACCATAATAACAATGAAAATGGTCACAGATAAAATTGGCTAACCCGTATTAACTTCCTTTACTGTGTGCTTTTCAATAATAGCTTATTAAAACAAGAAATGGCTGTGTGATACAGTGTCAGGAGGTTATCTGCAATAAAGGGAGGAAAAAACAATCTATTTTATTTCCATGACGGCCAACCTTTTTTCCATGGGAGTGTAAATAAGAATTGGCCGTGCTTCCCATTTACAGACAAGAGGGATTAGCTGCAGGATGCCACCCTAACAAAGGCAGAGCAGGTGATCCAAAGACCTGGCACCACTGCACATGGAGTGGGAGGGGAAAGCGGGAACAAGGCTACACATAGAAAACTCGTTTGACCCTTCTCAACAAACTCTAGAGGTCATTGAACAAGCACTTTGGCAAATGACACATTAAAACTATATTATCAGTTCTCTAATCACTAACATATTTTTTCCCTTGATATGTCACAATGACTTTGGAAATTTTATTTAAGATAATACTCTTGGCCTGGTCTTGGCAAACTGCAGCACCCACACTGTCCTCCAAGTAACACCAACATTCGAAATGCCACTTGAACACCCCAGTAGCCAATGATATGCCGGGTAGCGCGGTTCGAAAACAGATGGAAATTTTTTAGAACACAGCTGTCTGGCAGTGTATAATTTATTTCACTCTCCTGTCTTTCTGACTATGGAGCTACATTCAACAAATGTGATGTCATTTAAAGGGAATCTGTGGCCAACAAAATAGTCCTTGGACAAGCTGAAGTTCACAGATTAGATAATGTTGACATGTTCCTGCTGAGTCTATCAATCTCTGGGTTTGTTTTAATGCAATGCTAAATCAACAGTGGGCGCAGCCATGATGAATTATCTGCAATGTCCAGGCATGCAGCAGCGATCACTGTTACAGACAACATTTAGCTTTCAAAAAGGTTTACAACAGAGTCAGTACCACATAGGCTACAGTTACATTTGGCCATTGCTGCCATTGTTAACCCTGTCTCGAAAATGCTAGTTGACCTGTTTTTTTGCTTCCATGGCTTTAACATGTTCCAAGTCACTCTTTTGCCGTGTACACGCGGTCGGAATTTCCGATGGAAACAGCCCGATGGGAGCTTTTCATCGGATTTTCCGACCGTGTGTATACCCATCAGTCTTTTTCTGTCGGCATTTCCGACGGACTTTGGATTGAGAGCCTGTTCTTAATTTTTCCAACGGAAAACCTTTCTATCGGATTTTTTAGATCGTGTGTATGCAATTCCGACATGCAAAATTCCGATGGAATGCTTGGAAACATTTCGACGCATGCTTGGAAGCATTAAACTTCCCTTTTATAGTGCCGTTGAACGTGTTGTATGTCGTGGTGTTATTGAATGTTGGAATTTGGTGTGACTGTGTGTAGGTAAGACAGTTTGAGCAAAATTTCGATGGGAAAACCATCAGAGCTTTTTCCGACGAGAATTCCGATCGCGTGTACGCGGCATTACAAAAATGCAACTCAGGAAAAAAAAAATAGATATCCTTATTGCATATTTAATCATGAGAATACCTAAAAGGTATGCATCTGTGGGTCAGTATGGCAGGCCATTAGCTTTCTTCAGCGATGGCAGGCTTACCTTGAAAATAAGTATATTTTCTTCTTTTTATTTGACTTTACTTATTTGGAGTTTGACACTTCCTCTTGAGATTCCCAGCTTCTGAGTGTACATAACAGTGTCAACATTTTCCTTTATTAAAATTCACTTTGTGGTCATGCGATCAAGAAGCTGATACATATAAATCTAGAACTGAAATCTCACACCACAGTACTCGAGTCAAGAAAAAATAAATGGTTTATTCCATACATAGATTGTGTATAAAATCCAACGAGTTTTGGTGGTGTCACTAAATCATAACCCTAATTGTGGAATTCCTTTGTGGTACAGAAGCTGCCAACTAAAAAAAAACTTTATATTGGCATCCTCCACAGTCACACCACTATCAAACTGGAGGATGACGTCATTCAACCAAACTTCAGGGTTCCAACGCCTCTAGCCCAGTTTTTCAAGCAGCTGTTATGGCAACACTATCTGTTTTCGATCAATGTTTCATCTCTGACTTTCAAACTGAAGAGTCAAACTTAAGCTGGCTGATCGAAAGCTGGCTGGTGATTTAATTGACTTCTATCGAAGGAACATTTTGGAAAATGTTCTGATGAAACCTATACCTATTACCCAATAAACCTTTATGCCTTGTACACGCGGTCGGACATTCCGACCACAAAATCCGTCAGATTTTGGCCGAAACTTGTCTTGCATACACACGGTCGGACAAAGTTGACGGAAATTCAGATCGTTCCAAACGAGGTGACGTACAACACGTACGACGGGACTACGTAGAGGCCAGTAGCCAATAGCTTTCGTCTCCAAATTTCTGCTGAGCATGCATGGCACTTTGTGCGTCTGAATTCTCTACACACGATCAGAAAAAGTCTGATCGGATTTTGTTGTCGGAAAATTTTAGATCCAGCTCTAAAACTTAAGTCAGATAGAGCCCACACACGATCGGATTTTACGGGGCATTAGACCATATATTGTGGTTTGTGTTCCAGTTTGGGAGATTCACCCTCTCTATTTCTCTTGGTGACCATTATCACAGACAGACAAAAAGGATTGGAATTTTCAAAATTTTACAGCTGTCAATGAAACAGGAAAAGAAAGTAAAAGTTCTAGTGGGGAAACCTACTCCTGTGACTCTTCTCTAAGATGTAATTTCCCCTTCTCCTGCTTTCCTGTTGTGTCTCCAGGGCAGGAAGCAAGCTAAACATGTTCCCAATGGGACACAAAAGAAATAAAAACAGCCCGGGATTTTAATCGATCATAACTCTTACCAAAATTAAATAAATAGTCTTGAATATTTTAATAGCAGAAGAATAAGGCTACAGATTGTTGGCTAGATCCACTTTTGACTAATTCTCCTTACGTAAAAGTCCCCAAAATTCTGCCATTCCTGCCAATGGTAAGGTGAGTAAAAAAGTATAAGTACTATATATTTTAAAAAGTATAACTAAAAGAAAAATGTTTTTTTTTTTTTTTTTGGACAGAGTAGAGAGGGATTAGAACGCCTGGCAGTTTTTATTGCTGTCTGTGGCCCAGTTAAGATGATTCATCCTCACTATTTACCATTGAAAGTAAAAGTAAAAGAAAATCCCACATTTTGGGTTCCCCAGAAAAGTAATAGATGGGGAAATGCTCCAATAGGGACACTAGTTCTGGTGACCGGAATTCCCTCAATATGCAGGGATTTCCTGTCACTTCCTGTTTGGTTATGGGACAGGAAGTGAAGCGAAATCTCTGCAACGGGACACAGATGGTGAAAAAAAAAAAATCTGGGTAATGGGAGCTGGGGGGATTAATAGGCGGCATACAACACTCCCAACCCATTCAAGCTGGGGAAGTAGAATCTATGTGATCGCAGGCTCTGAATGATGACTCAGGACTCCTCTACAGCATTAGAACCATTTCCATGCTGGAGGGGGCGAGGAGACTCCTTTCCGGCATTTTAACCATTTCCATGCTGGAGGGGGCGAGGAGACTCCTTTCCGGCATTTTAACTATTTCCATGCTGGAGGGGGCGAGGAGACTCCTTTCTGGCATTTTAACCATTTCCATGCCGGAGGGGGCGAGGAGACTCCTTTCCAGCATTTTAACCATTTCCATGCCGGAGGGGGCGAGGAGACTCCTTTCCAGCATTTTAACCAATTCTAATGCTGGAGGGGGCGAGGAGACTCCTTTCCAGCATTTTAACCATTTCCATGCCGGAGGGGGCGAGGAGACTCCTTTCCAGCATTTTAAGCATTTCCATGCCAGAGGGGGCGAGGAGTCTCCTTTCCAGCATTTTAACCATTTCCATGCTGGAGGGGGCAAGGAGACTCTTTCCACCATTTTAACCATTTCCATGCTGGAGGGGGCAAGCATTATAACCCTCTTTTGCTCTATCCCAAATGACATTTGCCTATAGCGCTACTTTAAGTCTGCTCCATAAAATTGTGATATTACCTATGTTACAGATCTGCCTAAAATTCATGCAAACTGTGAAACTAAAGCAGAAATACACAGATGATGTAGAAACGAAAAAAAAAAAAAAAAATTAAAATTAAAAATCTGATTGCCAAAGACAAAAAAAAAAAGCACTTTTAAGGCGTAATGCCAAGTTTTATTATGTGTAAGCGTTATCTGCGTTATCATCAGCAACAGAGTAAATCCAGATTCTAATTTGTAAAGTAACAATTTGGCTTCAATAGATTAAATATCCTGCATCGATCGAACAGGTAGGCTTAAAATCATGGACTTGTTTCATGTAAAAACAATAAGCTGAGCTCCCAGGAACGGTGCCTTTCACTCATTACTGTTTGATGTAGCTAGTTGTTACACTTCACTGGAGAAAGACTGCTTGCTGCAGCATTGAATGAAGATGTTTAATCTTAAACAGAACATATTACTCCATCCTTTGTACAGAGAAAGGAAAACGCTTATTAATACTGCATCACAACCTGCTGTCGTGTGAGGGTATAATGTACACAATGGATTGACATGAACTGCCACTGACTTCTAAAGGACAGTCAACAAGGGAATCATGGGTTTAACGCTTCGTCTGCTGGAGGCTCTGATCAAGCCTCTGAATTTCAAGCACCATTATCCACTCTGAGTATGAGCCAATGCAGGGGTTAATCAGCGAGTGGGTGGGGTGTGGGGGGGGGGGGAATAAACCAGTTTTAAAAAACATGAGCCAGCTCCAAGCTCCCACACTGTGTCTGGGAGGCTCACTTGGTGTTTTCCTTGCAATAAAATCCACTTCTGTCGGCCAGTGCAATGTGGTACAGGAGCGACCGACCTTAACCTCTCCAGTGCCAGGTGCAAGAGTGCCACCAGGGACCAACCTGTGCGCATTGCTCGACCCAAGAGGATATCACCACATGTAATAATTGTCAAGTAAAAACGTCCGTAACACAAGTAGGAACTGTCATTTTTCACACACTGGAGTAAACAATACAGTATAGCATTTTACGGTGATATGTGCGAAGATCAGATCAGCGCACCATAACTTTAACAACTACGCCGGACATACACCATACAACTTGATTGCACAATCTCCTCTAGATTTACCAAAACTATGTCAGATGCGGACAAACCCAAACAATCCATTCAAAAATTGTATATAATCAGGCAGACCCATAGTTGATGGCAGATCTAAAACGGGATACACACTATACAATTTGCTTTAGATTTTTTCCTTTAGATTTACCAAAACCATATACAGGCATACCCCACTTTTAAGTACACAATGGGGTTTATTTACTAAAGCTGGGAAGTGCAAAATCAGACTCACTTCTGCATAGAAACTAATGATCTTCCAGGTTTTATTACCAAAGCTCAATTGAACAAGCTGGGGTTAGAAGCTCATTGGTTTCTATGCAGAAGTGAGCCTGATTTTGCACTTTCCAGCTTTAGTAAATAAACCCCATTGTGTACTTAAAAGTGGGGTATGCCTGTAATATGAGATCAAACACTTTCATACTTTTGTATGCAATCAGGTGGGCCCTTGCTCCCTCTTTTCTCCCCCCTCTTTTATGTACCAGATATATTGTTATGTTACATAAAGGGTTTTCATTGTTAATGCCTTTTTCGCAATTACATTGTTTTTTGATTATCTGTTAATAAATTTGCAGATACCTTCCTGATGAAGCTTCTGTCCGCGAAACTAGTCGAGTTGCTATCTGTTATCTAATTGTCCCACTGTGATCCCCCCCCCCTATCCGGGGCTAATTTGCATATACCTTCCTGATGAAGCTTCTGTCTGCGAAACTAGTCGAGTTGCTATCTGTTATCAAAAATTGTGATCCCCCTATCCATTATGTTGGTGATATACATGAACTGTTATCATTTTTCAACTTGTAATTGATTATGATTCTTGCATGAATAAAACCTTTTATATTTTAACTTTTATTATTCTTCATATTTGTATATTTGTCATGCACTGTAATCTTACTGTCCTACTGTACCGCAATAGTCCCAATGCCCCCATGTCTTTGTGGTAGCCTGGTTGGGGACCCTCTATTACACAGTTGAAGGTAAATCTAAAGGAAATCGAACAACAAAAGTTGCATAGTGTTTATCCAGCTTAAAGCCGACCTTCAGTAATTTTTTCATCTTTCCATCTATTAAATCTTCTGACCTTGTTGTTTTAACTGTGGATAGTAAAACTTTTTTTTTCTTCCAGTAAATACCTTATCCAGCCCACTTCCTGTTTCTTGTCTGATAAAAAGCCTAGGCTTATGACATCATGCACAGCTCTCTCTCTCATTCTCGTGAGAGTTTGCCAGGAAGGGAGGGGGGTGAGTCCTAAGAGGGCCAATGAGAGCTGCAGAGCTGGAGGTGTGCCTCTGTGTGTCTGTGTAAATCCAGGAAGTGAACAGGCAGAAGCAGCTTCAGCTGCCCACAGTTAAAATGGCTGCAGCCAGACTTAGTGGTGGGAGATTTCTGCAGCCTATTTGACAAGTACAGAATTACAGTATATATAAAATAATATGCAAAGTGGTTGGAGGGAGGCTTCAGAATGGAAAAGATGTTTTTATTACAAATTATGTGAGCAGACCGCAGTTCCTCTTTAAGGCTGGCCAGACACTATACAATCGGACTATGCAATCTCCTTTAACAATACTATGTAACCTAAACAAGCCATTCAAAATTGTATCCAATCAGGCCCCTGCGTTAAATAATTGATGGTAGATCTAAAGTAATTTGTACAGTCAGGATATATAATGCATTGATATCTTTAAGAAGATTATACAATTACATTACATTACATAGTACAGTCATGGCGAACCTTGGCACCCCCAGATGTTTTGGAACTACATTTCCCATGATGCTCATAGTTTCATAGTTAGTAAGGTTGAATAAAGACATTAGTCCATCCAGTTCAACCTGAGTGAGTATCTACAATTGTTCCTATCCCTGTACATTACACACTCACATCGGTCCCTACCCTCAAGGAGCCGACAATCCAAGGTCCCCATTCATACACTAGGGCCAATTTTTTTGCATGTCTTTGGATTGTGGGAGGAAACCGGGGTACCCGGAGGAAACCCACGCAGCCACAGGGAGAACATGCAAACTCCAGGCAGGTAGTGTCGTGGTTGGGATTTGAACCAGCGACCCTTCTTACTGCTAGGTGAGAGTGCTAACCACTATACCACTGTGCCGCCTCATGCACTCTGCAGTGTAGTGGAGCATCATGGGAAATGTAGTTTCAAAACATCTGGGGTGCCAAGGTTCTCCATCACTGGCCTAGTTGTATGGTCAACTTTAGATCTACCATCAACTGGAGATGAGCTTGGGCATCCTCCCAACTTATCTCTACCTGAACTCACACTCTTTTTAATACTCCAATGAGCTGCGGGTCGGGTCATTCCCGCCCCACAACCCACCTCTAGGTTGGTGCGAGATGCGGGCAGGAATGACCTGGCCTAATGCCCACTGGAGTAAAAAAAAAAAAAGTGTGCAAGTTCGGATAGGTTAGAGCAGGGGGTCTCAAACTTGTGGCCCAACCAGCTGTTGCAGAACTACAAGTTCCTTCATGCCTCTGCCCATGGGAGTCCTGCTTGTAACTATCAGCCTTGCAATGCCTCATGGGAATTGTAGTTCTGCAGCAGCTGGAGGGCCACCAGTTTGAGAACCCTGGGTTAGAGATTGGAGTTTAGAGGTCACCTGAGCCCATCGCTAGTTGATGGTAGATCGAAGGCTGGAAAAAAGAAGAAAGAAGATGGAAAAGAGATCGAAGGCTGACCATACACTTTACAATTATTATTATTATTATTCAGGATTTATATAGCGCCAACAGTTTGTGCAACACTTAACAAAATGAAGGCAGACAGTACAGTTACAAAGAGGAATCAGAGGGCCCTGCTCATTAGAGCTTACAATCTAAAAATCTGATTGTACAATCTCCTCTAGATATACCCTCAACTATGCAGTGCAAAGACCGGCCAGAATAGCTACAATTCGAATGGATTGTTCAGGTTTTGCTCATATTACATCACTTTGGTAAATGTAAAGGAGATTGTATAATTGATGATGTAATGTGAGGAGAAACCTAAACAATCCATTCAAATTGGATCCTTGCGGGGGGCGTGTCCGGACGCAGAGCAGTGAAGACGTGTCTCAGCAGAGCTCCGTAAAGGCGACCACAATCCTCCGCCATCCGGAGCTATTTAGCGGCCAAAAAAGCCCCATCCACCCAAGGACACCTGCAGGGCCCCCTGTCCTACCTTGCCAGAGCACTATTTGGGGGAAAAAAGTCGCGCAGCGCGGGATACTGACTCGTTAGAGTCTCACCTCACGAGGGTCCCGACGCCATCTTGCGGCCTACGGGCCTGACAGCTACCGCGATCCCCGGCCTCGCCTGACCTATCCTGGCTGCACATCACGAGCACCATCAGCAGCAGCTGCAGCGGCCGCCTGAAGGGGAGAACATACCTCCTGAAGCTGCCCCCAGCGGGCCCCTCCATCCGGCAATTCGGCGGTGTCTCCCGGACCGGAAGGCCCAGGCACCTGTGGACCCAGGGACGCAGTGAGTACAGGCCGGCGGCCTCCAAATATATTCATAGGCACCCCAGAAACCGCCATCAACGGCCCCCCCACCGGACTGTATAGACGAGGGAAATAACAGGCCCACATAGGGAGGCATACAAGCGGCGGCCGGCAGTACTAAGAGAGCCCCCGGCTCCGGCCTACCCCCGGCGGCCATCTTGCTACCCCCATTACACCTTACCTCTCCATCCACCGACCTAAACGGGGCACACCAGCCACTACAACTAACCCACTGTGCCCTGGTCAATAAGGTGCCCTCCAAGAAGCGGACAGCGGTGGCAGAAGGCTGGTACACATAGACAGCTGCCCGGTATCTCCTGAAACACCGCAGCCATCTTGGTACCCCCCCATACACCTAATTTGGCCAGTTTACTGCAGCATCTTGAAGTATATCAGAGACTGCCTAATCTCAGTGCGGATCTACCCTTACTACCTTTCATCCCTGCATGTTATCTGGTGGAAGCAAATTTACATGGGACGTGGGCTCACGGTCCTGTGATTCTCATACTGTAGCGCACATATGCCACTAACTTAATGTGACTGTGGGGCGCTCCGCCAGACATCCAGCGTTAAGCTCCAAATATGCCAGCAAAGACACCCAAAACCCGTTCTATAATTGCAAAGAAATCCAGCAAGGGCTCATCAATAAATCAGGCTGTTACTGGCTCCATACAGAAATTCCTTGCCACTAGCAGAACAGGCTCGGGGGCAGGCAGCTCCCAAGCCAGATCCTCGAGACGCAGCGCATCCCCGGCTTCATTAGCTGCCTCCGTGAGAGAAAGCTCACCAGCATCATCCTACTGCTCGGACCTAATGGAAGACCCAGGGTCCCCTACGGGTTCCGAAATGTCCTCCCTAATGAGCGGTATTAAAAAAGAACTTGCCGGCATGTTCCACGGTTTAGAAAAATCAATTAAAAAAGAAATTAATGGGGTAAGGGCGGACATGGCACACATCTTAGACAGAGTCGAAGAAACAGAACAGAGGCAGAACTCACACGCAACGGCCATAAAAGAACTGCAGGATACGGTCACACAACTAGCCTTTGCCCACCGTGCCTCGCTATACAAACTCGAAGACCTCGAGAACAGAAATCGCAGGAACAACCTGCGCATTAGAGGTCTCCCTGAGGCAACCGGCGACAATGACCTAGAACCGTCAATTCGTGGGGTCTTCAACACAATATTGGGAAAACCTCCCACTGACCCGTTGCAATTTGACCGAGTTCACCGGGCGCTTAGACCTCGCAGCACCAATTCTGAACAACCCAGAGATGTCATATGCCGCCTTCACTATTTCTCAGACAAAAACGCCATTTCAGCCAAATTGAGGAACACCCCCAATATTGACTTTCACGGAGCGATCCTAAACATCTTCTCCGATTTATCCAAAGAAACCCTGGACCGACGCAGAGCACTTAAGCCACTTCTGGAACACCTACGCTCTAACGGGATCATTTACAGATGGGGTTTCCCGGCGTGCCTTATCGCCACCAAAAATGGTCGCTCACAAACCCTCAGATTCCCAGAGGAACTGCCACAATTCTTGAAAGACCTCAACCTACCTCCAGTAGATTTGCCCGGATGGCATGACCCAGTCCCAAAATTTTCACACATTCAGGACGCCCAGTGGCAAAACTCGCCCACAAAGAATAGGCGCTCATCTGCGCAGGGCTCTGCACAGAAGCACAGCTAAGAAAAAGGGCCGACTAGCCAAAAGGCTACACTTGCTGATTCCATTGAATGTTGCAGCCAAAAGGCATCAGATAACCCATGAGCTACGTAAATCAGCCACCTTTGCATTCCTTCAGGAAACACATCTGACCCACAACACACAGGTCAAACTGACCTCGCCTTATTTCCTCAGTGGTATTATAGTCTTTCAGACACAAACAAAGCAAAAGGTGTGGCCAAGGAAATAACAGACCTTGACAAACAACACAAACTCTCCTTACACACAGCACACCTAGAAGCTCTTACGCTGAAACGGGAAGAATTGAAAAATCTCCTGAATGTAGACACCACTAGAAAATTTCAACAATACTCGCAAAAACTATACGAGTGGGGGAACAAACGGGTAGACAGCTAGCGAGATCACTTAAAGAAAAACAGACTAGGTCATTCATACCAAAAATAAAACTACCTAATGGGAATTTAGTGCACGCGACTCCACATATAGCGAAGGCCTTCAGGGAATACTATGCGGAACTATACAATGTTCAATGCGACTCACCGTCCCTGACTACAAAAGAAAGGCGGCGGCGCATGCTCTTATATCTAAAAGGAGCTAATTTGCCAAAACTGGCTCCCCGGGCCCTCAAGGAACTGGAGTCTGATTTCTCTGTTGAGGAATTCCAGGCGGCCTTAAAATCATCCCCGACAGGTAAAGCCCCAGGCCCGGACGGATACACCATCCTTTACTACAAAAAATTCAGCGATGTTCTATTACCCCGCCTTACGGCCTACGCCAACTCTATCTCGCAGTCCTCAGGACTTCGCCCAGAATCCCTTACAGCTCACATTACGGTCATCCCCAAACCGGGAAAGGACCCTACCCAATGTAGCAGCTACAGGCCGATCTCCCTGTTAAATGTCGACATCAAATTATACTCTAAAGTAATGGCCAATAGACTACTCCCCCTTATTCCCAGCTGGGTCTCCACAGACCAGACGGGCTTCATGCCGCATAGAGAAGCCAAAGACAATTCCCTTCGTGCAATATCGCTAATACAATATGCACAAAGGTCGGCCCAGTCCACCCTACTTATATCTACTGACGCTGAAAAAGCGTTCGATAGGGTGGACTGGGACTACCTGAAAATGACCCTACGCCATTTTGGGCTGGGGCCCAAAATGTTCCATTGCATTACCTCTCTATACTCCTGTCCCACAGCCCAAATTCGAATAAATGGTACACTTAGTGACTCATTCCAACTGTTTAATGGGACTAGACAGGGTTGCCCCCTCTCACCCCTCCTATTCGCCCTTACCCTTGAACCTTTCCTAGCAACCGTGAGACGGGATGTTAACATACACGGGATCCAGGTAGGAAATAAAACTCACAAATACGCGGCCTACGCCGACGATATTTTATTTTTCACACAACAACCCCATATCTCACTCCCCAACCTAATGAAGGCCTTCTCTACCTATCAGACAATATCTAACTTTAAAATAAACTTATCGAAGTCAGAGATTTTAAATATTAACCTACCGAGCAGGGAGGCAGAACGAATAAAACCCCTCTTCCCTTTTAGATGGGTGCACCGTAGCATGAAGTACCTGGGGGTATTTCTCACGCCTAATATCCATTCCCTCTTTAAACATAATTATGTCCCTCTATTGAATAACATCAGAAAAGACCTCACAAAATGGAAAACGCTTGCACATACATGGCTGGGTAGAGTGAACATAGTAAAGATGAACATCCTGCCTAGAGTGCTATTCTACTTCCAAATGCTCCCAATGGGTGTGCCCATAGGGTTCTTCACTTTACTGCAGACCATGGTCTCCCGCTTTATCTGGAGGAACAGCCACCCCAGAGTATCCAGGGATGTACTTTTTCGTTCCAAGGGCTCTGGGGGACTGGCCCTCCCAAATTTTAAGGCGTACTATACCGCTGTGGTCCTGTCTAGGATCTCAGAGTGGAGATATGCAGCCAATTCTAAATTATGGGTAAGTCTAGAAAATGCCCTAAGTAACGCAGACCTTGCGGTCACTCCATGGCTCCCACGCCCCTATAGGCACCTCGCTACAACTACCTCCTCATTAACCACTTCCACCTTGGACATCTGGGACTCTCTGCATAGGAAGTTTTCATGGTCATACACATCACCCTTGCTGCCGCTCCTAGGCAATGCCTACTTCCCCCCCGGGCAACTAGATCCAGGCTTCAAGACTTGGTCCCCAAATAGACCTCTCCTACTCCATCATATTCTCCAAGCCAACACTCTCAAACCCTTAAGGGAGATTCTTGGTCCCAAACCACTAGTGTTCCTCGACAAATGGAGGTTCAACCAACTACGACATTTCCTAGGTTCTCTTCAGCAGCCACTGAGGGGGTTACAAGACTTGAACACTGTATTTCACTTTTTTATAAAGCAATCATCAAGCTACAGGATGATAAATACCCTTCCTATCTTGCCAAGTGGGAGGCAGATCTGGATTCCTGCCTCTCAGACAACCAAAAGGACAAAGTCCTGATGTTGGCACACACCTCCTCAATAGATGGCACTATACCCCATCAAAGCTCCATCAGATGTTCCCCGCCAAATGGTGGTCGTGCCCACTCATTCGCCCTTGCATTATATAGCTGATGAGTGATCTAAAAGGAAAAGCGTATAGTGTGTGGCCATGATTGTATAGTGTGTGGCCATGATTGTATAGTGTGTGGCCATGATTGTATAGTGTGTGGCCATGATTGTATAGTGTGTGGCCATGATTGTATAGTGTGTGGTCAGCCTTAGGAACTGTCATCCGCTAATCATGCAACTAGGTCAACGTATAGAGAGATCTACCAAAGTCATCTGATTGCACCTTGAAATGCAAAGATATTGGAGGAAAGAGCAGCTGATGATAAAGAGAGACAAGTGTCGCCATCCAGTACATGATTACATTATAAAACGAGAGTCACCGCTCTGTCTGATCAGATATTAATGACCCCCCCCTTCTCCTTTTCATGTATGGTTACCTTAATAGCTCAGCACACAAACACACATTCCCCCCCCTGCTGGACACAGCTCCTGCCAGCAAGAACAGCTCCAGCTTTGCCACTCACTGACAATACAAGACTGCCAGGCAGGTGTCACTTTACCAAAGATGATGGGGGGGGGGGGAGAAGAGGGGGGGGGGGGGCTCCATTTATCAAGTGTTTAGCTTACAAATGATGACAATAAATTGCTGCGGAAGGGATTATCTTCTAAATCACCAACCTGCCTACAATCAATAGAATATAATAAAAAAAAGAAAAGGACTACACACAAGAAGTGCTGAGCATATCACACCAAGAATAAAGAAGTCATGTCCATGTCAGGGATAAGAGCAAATAAAGCAAGTCGTCTCTCTGCACTGCAGTTAAAAGCCTGCTGCTGTATTAATTCCCAGTGAC